>JAOCNA010000019.1:2063225-2074514 GCA_026546675.1 Papilio helenus | reverse complement strand
CAAATACATCATCTTCCCGAAATCTGGAATTTTTCTTTTGATATTACAGACACTCCAATTTTATTATATGTATAGATATAAATGTAGAACATAGTATGAAATAACTCATAAGTGACTAAATTATGTATAATTTTGCGCGGAAGTCACGGACAAAAGCTAATTAGTATTTTCATATACGGATAAATAACTTTTTTTGGTATTGTACTATAATCCAATGAATTTGATGAATATCGACATTTGTTAATTCTTCATAGATAACATGTCCACACGTCGCGCGTATCGGTAGCTCAACAAATAAATATTCATGAGGCCCTGTTAGAAAAATCACGGTATAGTAGCGGTTAATGCCGTTGGCAATTAATACCTCCGCCTTATCTCTGACTAGACGAGGTAGCGTCCGGGATAAACGGATTGATTAGAGGCGTGAACTGCGATAAGAAAGTGATATCTCCCGCTTTTTATGTGGCCCTGGTACTTAAAACTGGTTACACTGGTATTTGACTATATCGTTTAATAGATTTTTTAGATAAACTATAATTGTAGCTTTTATTTAGAGATTTTTAATAATTTATTTCTCAACTGTTCAATTAATTGATGTTATTTCTTGGCCGAGTTAATTCATATTAAAAATCTATCTAAATTATGTGTTATTTATACACTACTTTACAGCACAATAATTATTCAGTTTAATAAATATCAAATTAACATTAACAAGCTAATAATTCTTTTTGTTTGAGTCCGCGAACTAGTTTATTGCTCACGCAAACACTAAACAACTTTAGTATATGTTTGCGCGTCTTTGTATGAAAAGTATTTTTTCGTTCGCTTATTTTCATAAAAATAAGAGAAATAGACATCTATATCTATACTTCTATACTAATATTATAAAAATGAAAGATTTGTATTTTTGTATGTATTGAAATAATTCAAAAACTAATGGGCCGATTCTAAAAATTCTTTCACCATTAGAAAGGTAATTTATCTGTAAGTAACACAGGCTATGTTTTATTATTACAAATATTGAGGAACTATTAATAAACAGCATATTTCTGGAACCCGGCGTCACAAAATCACTATATTTCAACTTTTCTCGGCTTACGTTTTAATTAGTAATAAAATCGATCGTTGCATAGACAATAATCGTAAATAACATCGATATCTCAATTTTTATTTGATTTTTTGAATTGAATTCTCAGACGTTTTTTAAATCATAAAAACAAATCGTCTCTAAATAGGGAAAATTTATTTATATTGAATAATTTGTCATATACAATAGAAACCACTCGGCACCGGTTACGAAGTTTTCCCTGTTGTAGCTAAAACCGTACATAACAAGTGAACGTCATAGACGCTATATAATATTGTATTGGCGTCGCCAGAGATCAGATTTCTAGGGGCTAGCGGACCCCACCCCTCCTGGCGACGCCCATTGGTTATAACAACTATATTACTAATCTCTTCAAATATCATAATAGTCGCTTTTGACTGAATTAAGGCGAGGTTGTTAGTCAATTGCGCATTTTTGGAAGCATAGAACAGGATTTCTACGAAGATTTGATTCGTGATATTTTAGTGTGTGTAACTTCTTAAACTAGTCTCGTGGCAAAGAATCACGATTGGACAAACTTTTCTCGATAGATTTTTTAGTTGAAAATGTGCCTAATTCTGTAAAAAGCACCTTTTATCTGCATTACTATGATTAAAGTAAAAAAATCTAAGTGTTTTTTGATACACGAGTGCTTTATCTTCCGTTAACCCAAAGCTTTTTGCAATAAGTTGTTTAGTTGATTTTTAATCGAGTTTTTAAACGTAATATTTATTTACACATTTTCCTTAAATCGTTCGTATTGTCTTCCGCAAGCACTTATTTAGAAAACTACCGAGTCTAGTGTCAGTAGAGTCTAACAATAAGCACAGAGTAAACAACCAGTAGACACGAGCTCGTTACCGGGCCCTGGGAACTTATTGTTTTGTCACCACTTGTGCCTACGCACCATTACCGTTAATGCCACAGAGTAAAACAGTAGGTCAAGTCTTTACACTTGAATGACGCTGTGTATTCTGTACTGTACATTTACTGACAAGCTCCCACGTGTAAAGGAACGATTTTGAGTGTTTTAAAAACGTTCCACAAACAACATTTTTTATAACGGCAGAACTAAAAACTTACACGAATAGGCTTTAACAAGACTAGAATTTAAAAAAAAACTAGTGTAAAACCATGGTTTGCCTGGTTCTAAACACTTTGCTGGTTATTATTTCAGTTTGAGGCTGGTTTTATACTCCCATTGCGAGTTGATAAACTGTCGTAATGCCATAAAACCTGGTAAAGTCTCAAAGTATTATTTAATGTTGTTACTTACTCAGATCTTTGAGGACTTGGAAGAATTTAACAGAGCAGTCCTGTTCCATTTCTAGCAGCAAAGCCTGTAACTCGGAGTCCACGGCTGCATCTCCCGGCTGTCGGCAACGTAGCCATGCTAATGCCCCACGAGCTTCCTGCATAAATTACTAAAGGTAAAACAGCAGTCTTAACCACAGACGCTTGTATACCAAAATATGTCGCCCCTAAAAGTGACAAAAGCAGGCTTGCCCGTGAAAATTGTGTTAAGGCCGCCCTGCATGTTTACTTACCGTACAAGTAGACTTTTATCTTAGTTTTAATTCAAAGCCGAAACATTGCCATTATATAAAATCTACATGTTTATCGTTAAAATACTTAAATACAAAAATGTTTTCGGTAAAACACTTTTTTTCACATGTTACATTAGGTAACCCTTTTTAATACAATATCAATTAACTTTATCTCGCAATATTCACAGAATAACTAAAGAATTTAATATTATCGCCGCAATGTTAAATTTGACGTTCCTCTCTTACCGACGTTGTATTGAAACGATTATTATATTTGCGTATCAATTAAAATAAGGGTATAAAAAACAATCTAAAAGAATACTTACGTCAACTTTGCCGCTTTTAAGTAAGTAAGATGGTGTTTCTGGCATTGTGATGAAGAGTAGCAAATGTATTAACGGCACGGAGAGACAGATCCACAGCGTAGTGTTATAGCAGAGATATTCTCCAGCGACGTACACCAACAAGTTGCCTAAGTTCTGTGAGAGGATGACGAGGCTTCCAAGCGTCCCTCTAATAGAATCTTCGCTGACCTCCTTGATGTACAAAGGAGTGACGACATACGACCCGCTGACGCCAAATCCGACTATCGCTCGAGCTAATATCAACGCCCATGTTGAAGTCGAATAGATCTTCAACGACCAACATGCCTGTTGACAGATAAGGTTAATTTTATACCAATTATGACTCTTGTACCTTAATTGTTTCCACTTTTAGTTAAAGGTCTTTGTCGGTTGAAATTTACTATTAAAATTCTAATCTGAAAACCGAATCTATGGTAATTTTTTCCACATTCATCTATATAAATCATACTAATGTTATAAATGCGAAAGTTTAGATGGATGTTTGTTAGACTTTGTACCCAAAACGGCTGAACGGATTTCATATGAAATTTGGTATAGATGTAGACGATAGTTTGGAAGAACACATAGACTACACACTTTTGTTTTTTTTAATTCCACTCGGACGGTGTCGCTGGCGAAATTTAGCAATTAAATAAATCTATACTAATATTATAAAGAGGAAAGATTTGTATTATTGGATATTTGTATGTATTTAAATAACTCAAAAACTACTGGGCCAATTTCAAAATTCTTTCACCAATAAAAAGCTACGTTATCAATGAGTAACATAGGCTTTATTTATTAAAAAAAAAAAAATCTCGTGGACGAAGACGCGAGCAACAGTTAGTGTTAAATAATTTGCCTATTTTATGTGATAGATGTGTGAAAGTTCCCCAAAATACACACGATATTTATCAGAACGTTTTACTAAAAAGTTTAAAATTAATCAAACCGATAAGATCTAGAAACCGCTAAAAACCACAAAACCTGTTAACGTAAATTTTCGCACGTGACTAAGTAACGGCATTTTGTATGGATGTCGTGCTGACTAAATGTAACAAGCATGCATAGGATATAGAATTTAACGTGATTATACTACCGTTAATTTATACGTGGGATACTGGTCTAGGTTATACGTTTTCACATTTTGAACCCGAATAACATTTTAATCATTGTAATCGATTCAACGGTTAAAAATATGTTTTTCCACACACTATAGTAAAAAAATAAAGTAATGAATATGTTTGTTTCTCGTAAAGTTATTAAATCAAAAAAAATAAATCGATCGACTGACATATACGAAAAAAAAAACACATAACATAGTCTAGGATCCCGCAGTTATTGTATTTATAAGTTTTCAATTTTTAAACATAATTTTGAATAAAATTAAAATATTTTACATATTTATTATCATAATTTAGAGATTTAGAATTAACAACTTACCGCCATAGACAAAGATGTAAGCATCAAAGCTTTCTTCCTTCCGAAGTTATCGACAATAAATCCGAATAAAAAGACAGCTGGAGTTCCAACCAGGTACGGAACTGAAGCCATCCAGGATATCACATCCTGATGCACTGGTTCCGCTGCTGGTGTATCCTCGGACATGAGTTTAGGACCCATCGGAGATAGCCAGCCTATCGCTGTGCCGTAGGAGAAAACCGGTAACACCACTGTGAACAAAAACAAAGCGTTCAGAGGCGCTTATATATGACAAAAATAAAGGATGAAAACATCTGCTAAACATAATAATGTCTAATAATAGGCTTCCATTGTCGAAACAGTCGTACAATTTCGAATGATCTATCAGTTTTTTTAGAAAAGGCCAATCGTAATAAGTTCTTGAACAAATGCAGTAGAAACCTACGTTTACCTAGTAACAGTTATCTTAATCACTAATGATATGACTAACTCGACGTAGGAGATGCATAGCAAACGGTTGCATAACAAAAGGTGAACGTCAGTTTAATTATTCAAATAATTTCAATTGACGATAGAAATAGAAGACTCCGTACAATTAATATCAATTTCACTTCAACATTGTAAGCCAATCGTTCCGTATTAATTATAGAGGTCATACAAGGTCAGGAGATGCATACACGTGCTTCTAGAAAGATCTACTACTGAGACAATCTAGACTTTTAAATAGCCACTATAGCTGGTTACAAATAAGTAGCAGTTATCTATAGACAACTCGTTAACAGTTACGTCTACAATAGATATTCACGTGGTAAGGTGTCCTCTTTTAAAACATCCGAATTCATGTCATCCTAGTAGTGGAAGAATTTATTTAATGTATTCTTTCGTACCAAGATAGTCTTCTAAACATAATAGATACTAGGGCATTAGAAAAGACAAAACGCATTTTCTAAGAGAGCTGGATATAGTGTGACTGGCACTGGAAGTGTCAACGTAACCACTGGTCTTTAAATCCATACAATATCGTCATTCATTTGTATCACAACTTCACAGATAATTTATAATTAAGGGTTATGATAGGGAATTTTAAATTCTAGAAGATATATCTTTGGCATTTTAACGCTCTTAAATTTGAAGACAGAAATAAATCCGGAGTAAAACTGAAGCCAGACTGTACGGCGTCGAGTAATTATGAAATATTCGAACAATGAACATTACGAGTGCTGAGTACATTGAATCTGTTTGTTGATGTTCTCTTCAATTAAGGCATTAAATTTATGTTTTTGTTTGTATGATCTAAATTGGTATCATCGATATAGCGAAATGTTACTACGTATCTTATAGACCTCAAAGAGTAGACCTCAAGATAGAGAGTGGTGGTGGAAGATTATACTTTTAACATATTGTATCAAGAACAAGAACTTCGGAACGGCTGTTCGGATTTTGATAACATTTGACAAGGAAATAGAACGTAATCTGGAAGAACAAATAGCTTAAAGTATCCAGGTTATTCCAAGAAAATGAACGATTCCCGAACGGTTCTTGAAACACACAAATTATTTTAACTCCACGCGAATGAAGATTACCAAAAAGACTATATTTTACTTCTTACTTTTCCCGATATCAATAGAACGCTTAAATATATAACCTGTTATACAAGCCACTTGCTTGAAAACGATTAAAAACCATAAATTTTTATAATGTCCAGTACATCACGTGTGTTAACACGCAAATGCATTCATTATCACTCCCGATTATAATGTGCAGTTTACACTTGACCTTGTAGATAGAATGCCAGAGGCCGATGACTACATAGAGCAGTCTGACCGGTCCATCGTCACTTGTTGCTAGGTGTTATAGGGCTGCCATCTAATAGAGTTGACCTCTTTGCATGATGTATGATGCTATGGATTTTACGTAGATGACTTCGGGAATAATATGACTCAAGTCACTAGATGTTGTGTTGATTAAGAGTAAAGGGTTGCTGGTTGATTTCTTTCTCGTGTGTTCGGTTCTATAGTCCCACAAACTAATCTGACCGAGGTGGTTAAAAATAATCAAAATTGCAATAGCTCCTAAGCGCTTTGCCAATGTCAAAAAGTTGCCATAAACTCCCTGTCCTTTAAAAGTATGTTTTATATTTTTTTCTGACAGAATTAACCAGGGTGTGTCTCTCACACAACCAGAATTTGTCAGATCACGCATTTACTTAAAATTGTCAGCCCTATGTATTATGTCAAAGAACCAGTTCACTTCGACGCTTAACATTCATGAATGAGGTGTACGTAATGTGTCCAGTCTGGTGTAAGATTTATTAACCGAATAGTGCAGAGAACGAACCAGTTGTAATTTTATAGACTAGTCATCGCCTAGAATATAAGTTAGTGTGAAATTGTGATCTTAGAACAAGTTCCAATGTTTGCGAAAACTTAAAAATAATGAAATGCATTCATGTTTTCAAGACCTTTCTATTTGATTTCTATTATTAATGTTGTGATTTAATTATTTTTTGTCAAATAATTTTTTTGTACATAGTAAGCTGGCCTACAATTATTTCGCTATTATAAACTAAATTGAGATTAAACACATAAATTATATTTACCTTTTATCATGTAAACGGAGATTTTTTTCGATTAAATATAAGATGTATATTTAAAAGCTTAGCTCCCTGACTAGAAAGCTTATGTCATCCGAGTTATTCTATACTCGATTTCGAACTATCAGGAATTCAAATTATTATTAAAATTTATAAAAACCTGTTTCGTAGATACCAACGATTAATTTAAACTGTTAAACCGACTTTTCGAATAGTCCAATTTGCTACAAAAAAAATTGTAATTCGCGAAACAATAAGAAACAACAATAAAGCCCAATAATTTTAAAATATTCTTAAAGACTCACATATTTTGATATATTACTGAATAATAAACTAATAATAATTATTAATTAAAACAATCTTCAGACAATTAATGAAGTCCTTAAATCAAAGTTAATCAAAGCTTAAACTTGTTATGACTGAAGTTACACGCGTAAACAACATGCGTATTGGTCTCAGTGAATTATTGGTCTTGATTGTTTTGCTTATACCGCTGTAATACGCAATTACACGACCAATAAAGGGACATTTCCACTGCGTTCTTCCGGATGGATACAGACAACAGGACTCTATAGTCCTTGTTCTCTATAAAACAGGCGGCATTTTGGTGTTTTTGTCCCGTCTAAAAATTGAAGATCCAAGTCTGTTCCATACATGTTTATACTCATTACTTGTCTATGTGTATGTTATCTTTTCGGGTAATGGCCATACCACGCTAACCTTTTGGTAGTGTTTAATGTATAATTAATTCTATTTGTGACGTTTCGTCTGTTAATACAATTTAACGTTAACGTTAGTACGAAAAAAAAAATTGACACCAAAGTACGTCATTATAGGACTGGTTTTAAACAAACACCATCCGAAGTAATTTAAAATTTATAAGTTGTTTTTTTCACATATATTATAGTGTACCGTTAACTCTGGTTTAATATGTATATTTTTAATACGTATTTGTTAAGATTTTTTAGTATTGTACATATTTTACTTAAATATCTCTTAAAAAGTTAAGAACGTCTCGAACTCGAAAGTCTAAAGGGTAAAAAGTTAGATGTAGTCGAGGACATTTATTTCCTACCCATCTTTACACAATAAAATGTATTAATTTATAGCTTCTACTGCACTACATTCTATCCTAATTGGGGAGCTTATTTAATTATTTACTTAAACTCTACTTTCGGCTGTTCTGACTTGAATGTTTAAATTTAAAGATATTTCTTATGAAATACTTGGTTAAATTTTTCTATTTTCTTGATGCACGATCAATAAACACAGACGGTTGTCTTAACGAACCCGTTTTACCGACTTTAAGTATATTTACTAAGTACGTTCTAAATATAGAAATGACTCTCTTCACCTTAACTTTTATGGTAATAGCGTTATTCATTTGTTTAACTAGTTTTTAATTGTTTTAAAGACGAATTAAAAATATCTAATCGGTTGACACGAGTCAGTTATTACGAACTGTACACCTGTGCTTATGATAACAAAAGCTCACGAGATCTTAATAATATTAGAGCTTAAGGTGTATTATTAAAACTTTAATCTTTGTGTTATGCAAGTAACACACGTTAGGTTTTGTTAAATGAGTTTTAAAGGACACAAAACTGTACAGTTTCATCACATACGAGGCGCAATTAATTGTTTAAAAGTTAGAAGTTTTTTCTTGCAAATTTTACGTAAGAGACGATTTGTATTTTATGAAGAGAGAAGTTACTAGATTTCCCGAATAAAAGTACAGTTGGCCGGATTTATTTTCTTATCGTCTTTTCTTATATCTTAATTTTTATAAGATTTGATAATTTCAAAGCTCCAAGTGTACCTTATACTTTAAATGCTGCATACTAATGATGCTGTTTTTAGGAATTTCACGTTTAAAACTAAATTACGCTGTAAATTCGCTGGGTGTATGCAACATGCATTATGTATGCACTATAGTTGGTTAGGGCAAACGTTTTTCTGTTACAAAACAGATATAATGATTATGGTCAACTCAGAGTACGCTGTGACCACTTTTATACTAAGACAACTGAGTACACTTTGAACTTGAGTTCTAATTGAAATCGGAACAGAGTTGAACTCAAAAGAGTATGTCCGGACTGCATTTTAATTATTTTACACTAGCTGTCGCTGGCGACTTAGCCTGAGTGAAATTAAAAAATATATCCTATGTTACTCACAGATAAATTACCTTTCTAATGGTGAAAGAATTTTTGAAATCGGCCCAGTAGATTTTGATTTATTTCAATACATACAAAAATACAAATCTTTCCTCTTTATAATATTAGTATAGATAACTGAATGAGTAATCTGAACTCGGAGTTAACTCAATTTTTTTTCGACTTGTTGATTCAAATAACTTTTAATTACGTTAGACGGATAGCTGTCAAAATGGATTTATTTCATATCTGTGCTCTTGATTCGCAACGTGTAGCAGATCAGCACGCTGTTTCCCAAGGGGTACATCAAATCGACTATGTAAGACGTGCGTCAATACTGATTAATAATCGAGATTATATAATGTTTGCGTATTTTTTTAACCTGTACGTATGTACACGGAAATATTAAATAACAAGTGTTAATATGGATTCTGTTAACAAAACCATAAAGTTTTTTGTTTGATAACCTTGCCCTTTATTAGATTTATAAACGATGTGAATGTTTGTGGCATGACAATTTAAATTGAAAAACATGTTGGCTATCCTATGAAGAGTTTAAATAATCGTGCCATCCTTTTTATTCGTGTTAGGAAAATAGAGATAACAATATATTGATAGTGTTGCAGTGACTTAATATGACGACTTAATTCAGTTCAAATTTGGAACGAAGTAAAAGGCAAACGCAAATTGGTCGTATTATAGTAATGGCTCATAGACATTCGCAAGATGAAAGGAACCGAAGATGCTCCTTTTATTGAAAGCCAAAATGTCGTTTATTAATATTCTTATATTGTTCTTATATTCTTATATTAAAACCTTTGTCATTAAACGAGGCAAAAGGTTATATAACTGTTCATTTAGTAAAACCTACTTTCGATAGTAAATTGATAATGATATTGTCTAGATATCTCGTGGAAGCGACCGTTAGAAAGAAAGGTCCTCGAGATGACCTTGTATTAAAAACGAAGTGTAATGCCACTCGTATGACAGCACGACCTACAAAATATTGAAACAAAGTGTCATGATAGACTTGAATTTTTTAGGTTGACAAGAAAAAAAAGTATTGTTATTTCCCAAACCGTTGGTTTCCAATCTAAACTGAAATAGATGTATTTTTCTTGAAGAAAATAAACTCATTCACAAAGCAAATACATTTAAATACAAGTTGAATAAAACATGTGATAAGATCTTAAATGTACCAATTTATGTTAACAAAACATTTCACTTCCCATAAAAGAGTATCTTCAATTGAATCCAAATCAGTAGAGATCGACACTAAAAAGTAAAAAAAAAAAACAAAAAACAAATAGTACTCTATGGTAGGCTAGAGATCTTCGACACTAAAAAGTAAAAAAAACAAATCGTACTCTATGGTAGCTACTAATAATAGGACAGGAAGTTTTCTCGAAGTTGTATGGACAAGTTAAACGAAACGGTCGACTGTCAACTAGAGTTATTGGAAGAAAAAATCAACGCCGCACGCTCGAGTCGATATAACGGAATAACCGATTAGTTAACATTAGGGTTAAGTGTTGATTTATGTATTTTATTAATATTACGAAAAAGTCATGCATTATCTTTATAGGTCACAAAAAATTAAAAAACATGACAGAATTAAATAATCAGTAGAATGATTTATTTTAATAATTACTTGAACCAAAGAGAAGTTAGAAAAATGTACATTAGATCATGAGACACAAGAAAAAAATCTTAGATTGTCTAAACTCAAATGTTTTTTTTAATGCTTCTTTTAAAGCACCTATCGGACTGAAGAACCCATACCATTTCAATAAAATTTTATAACATATATTCAAATTTGTTTTATTTTATTTCATGGGGCTATGTTTAGTAGTTTTATTATTCGTACATAATACATACTAGTTATTACAAATTTTAATTTCCCTATAACCTATAATTAAATTTTTAAGTTGTAATACAAAAAAAGTTTAAAGTCCAATCAAAACAATTTCTGGACCATACCATAAACAATTACGCATATAAAATGACAGGAAAAACCACAATCAATTAATGACATTTATGTTAAATTCACAAGCTTTATTGTTAAATATGACTAAACTTTCCTTTTATTTTAAAATGCTTGATTTTTATATACAGGTGATTCTTAACGGACGGATCAACG
>JAOCNA010000019.1:1818503-1828531 GCA_026546675.1 Papilio helenus | reverse complement strand
GTAGATAACTTTACTTTTTGTTTCACTACAGTATTATCATAGTATAGAGAAACTTTACTAACAGTTATAGATATAGAAACGATAATGGTGTAAAGAAAGGCGATAATCAAGCGATATTTGTACGTAATCTAGGTTTTTATCAAAATTAAAATGCTCGGTCAATGACCCTCGTATCATACTATTTTCACCGTTACGATGGTTATGTTTTATGTTTAGATTGCAGCCAATTATGTTCTGTTATGTCTAATTATGTTTCATGTCAGATCAGACTCACTCGTAATTCTAAATTGGACTCGATTCACATTCTATTTATTGGATATGATCTATTAATGGAACATAGGGGTCATTGTTTATACTTTAGAGAGTATATTGTAGGATTTTTAACCAAGAATTTAATTGTTTTCATGAAACTGGATAAGATACAATGGAAATGAGAAATTACAGCGAACTTATTTAAGAGAATTATCTTTGATGTAATCACAGACTTATTAAAGACATGTTTTTTATCAACAATACAAATATTAAAACTTTCGAAAACAAATCCATAGATAATAAATGTCATTGTCAGCCAGTGAAATGAAAAACGACAAAATAAAAACCTATTATAAAAAAATCATAATTTTTGGTTTAGTTGTTTCGCCAGGAACTCAAGTCGGTACCTTCGACAATTGGATACGTAATATTTCTCGTGCAGTGCGATTTCTTAAAACAGTAATTTAGTTATTTTTCCACATAAACATACAGTTATATTGTCCGTGGTTAATATTGCTTAATTTCCGGGAATGAGATAAAACGAGACGGATGCAGGCGGTCGGATAAGAGCGAATGCGACGAACGTACTTGATTAACTTTATAATGTTTACATTACATCTCCCCGTCGACAAATACGGTGTACAAATTGAAAGTATACGAGAACAAGCCCCTTTCACTATAATATAGACGAAATACTCAGAAGATGAAATGTAAGTGGTTTGCCACGATCCATACAATTCATGTTGTTTCAGTTTTTTCAGAAGTTAGTACTTATATTAGGTCCATGCCTTTATGGTGATTTCACAATATTTGATCTAAGTATGTCGGTTTAGGAATACAGACATACATTGATTTTTATATAGATACTAGCAGTGGCTCGCGACTTCGTCCGCATGAAATTAAAAAGTAATTAAAAACAGCCTCACTGATAACGTAGCTTTTTAATTGTGTAAGTATGTTTTAAATCGGCCCAGTAGTTAAAGTTATTTCAATACATACAAAAATACAAATCTTTCCTCTTTATAATATTTGTAAGATAAGAAGAAAGACATACCATATTTATTTTATTCTTTTTTCGACCGCACACTACGGGCGATTAATTTGATATCATGCGACGCAGCCGCTGGGTTGAGCTCATATTTTTTGGGATAAACGTGCCGTATCGCCGACACATTTTATGCTTTAGTTCCGTTCTGTGTTACTAGATCTTATTTTTTTGGCATAATAGACGACCTTGCGCGTCGCCATAGATTAATGACAGCCCTGATGGTCTGTCTAGATTTTAATAGCTCTATCTAATAAAACTTTAAAGTCATACTCAAAATAATTATTTCAGATCCATGAAATAAACTCCTTTAAAAATATCTAAAGTACTTATTACCAGAAGCAATGAAGTTTGTATTTGTTATTTTAATATTACGTGCTAACCCTTAATTTATATTTGACACCGTGTTTAGCGATACTATGAACGTAATTATGTTAATTTTATATGTTAATGTTTTAGTTATGTTTCTTTAATTTTATTCATCGAAACATGCGACTGTAAGTCGGTTAGTATTGAGTTGACAACTGCGATTTATTAGCTAGCGTGTCTGCTATTAATAAATAGCTCTTTTACATGCGTACTGGAAAATAATGTAGTACTGACGTGTCTTTGTTGTATTTATAGCTCTATGACAATTTTCTAAAGGTGCGTACTGACCGACGTTACATGGTGTCCCTATTTGCTGGTTTCCCCGTAACACTACGAACTGAGTGCATGAATGGTCGTCGAGTAACATGTTACATTAGATCGTATGTCATTGATGAATCGGCACCTTAATATGATTGTTAATTTTGGTTGTAAATTCTTTCCTGAGTATGTCACAATTGGGCATACATCTTTCAACGCATTCCCTTTTTCTATCGATCTGCGATCACTATCTCATAATCAGAAAGACCCACATAAGTGATCGTTTCTTTGAAGTATAGGTTAAGTGCTCGTCAACAGCTTGTTGACACTATCGACATTATCGATTACAAGCACACATCTCATTACCGTCTCGTCATCCGAGACAGTCAGTCCGCTGCGTCAATAAAACAGGGGACAATAATGATAACATCAGACGGCTAGCGCACTTCCATTATTGACAGAGTCGGCCATTGTTCGTCGGCTTCCCGTCCCAATGTATATTACATTATCGGTAGACTCCCAGGGGTTTCGATACGTAAGCGTCGCACGATGCCAATCATAAGGCTGGGTTACACTGCGTGCTGGAATCTTTGTAGAAATAAGTAGGAACGCAGGCATTCGAACTATATTGCTGATGGTGAATATCTTCATCTATCTTGACTTTTAAATGCTTAGACCGTAGTATATTATGTATAAGGGGTTGATATAAATGACTGGAATATTCTTTTACATTTAATTTCTGGAATTGACATACAAAAGGTTTTGTTGTTTTGTATTTGCAAATACAATTATTCCTTGGTCTGACGTATATTTAATTTATATCAGATGTGTTGCTGCCTTTACGTATGTAATACGATCGGAAGTAATGACATGGGTTAAAGTTGTAGGTCGCTTCCCGGCCTGCGATGTCATCCGACGTAATCATAACATCGATTCTCGCTTAAGAACTTCCATCACGTTCCGATGAGGTTTTTTGCGAAGATGTTGGATCGTCTTTTGTCACTTCCTTCGCTTCTTTTATGTTATGTAAGATTACCGTTTGAATAAAAGGATTTTAAAGGTGTTTTTCCTTTCTTGGAATATCTCTTCGAAATAAAACAAGTGAATTTAGTATGAATAATTTTTTGTTGTGTTATTAATTTAACTTTGTGAATTTCATTCGATATTATCTCTTTTAATAAAGCTTTTACTCCCACTCCTTTTATGGATAAAAGCATTCGACTGGTGAAAATTATATCTGTTGGTATGAATTAATATAAAGGAGAGAACATACTATTAAATGCTGTTTTGTTCACACTTCATATAAAACTAAAATGAGTCTACTTTTTTCTTTTGAAGCGTGAATTATTTCCTTTTTAATAATAGCATTACCAAGTTTACTTACAGCACCAAATGTAAGCCCTTTGTTAGCTCTCATAAAAATACCCGATGTGTATAGTGTTATTGTGCAACAGCTGTTAACGATCTCTCTGGTAAACACTCTGTGCGGCGCAGCGTAGACACGATAAACATAGACAATAGCGTCATGCCAGTCTAATTCCGGGGGGCGACCACTAAAACTCAATTTCCACTGAGCCGCTAGCAGTGCGACTGTAGTTACACTCGACTCTTTCATGTGGCGGCCGCTACAGAGGAAATCTAACTTCTTACTAACATTAGAAATGATTTGAATGGAGTATAAAACAGAAATAGACGACAGGAAAAAATATAGGCATTTTAAAAGCCACATGTAGATATGTTGCTCACAGCGATACCAGTCGGGCGTGATCAGAGTCTAGGCGCGTAAGTGGAAAAAGGGTTTAACAGTTTTATAGTCTGAAGTTCACTCAACTCACATGTGATAGACGAGACGACGACTGTTTGCATCTCGGTAGGGAATTAATGGACGGTAGGACTTTCCGAACCGTTAATTAGAGCATTTAATTGGCTACAAATTTTAATGTAATAATGTTTGTGAACTGTTAATGCAGGGTTTTTATGTAAAGAGGGTTAATATTTTGATAAGTAGCCTTTATGATTAATAACGCGTTGGTTTTGACTATTTAGTATACTCATGTCTGTAAAATTTCATTTCATTTTTGTGTTAGTCATTTTCTTTAAATGTCAAAGTCCAATTTGATAGATGACTCTACACATTTTGTACAGTCCGTGAAATTTATTCTGCCAAAGTCTGTTTTCTGCCTCGTTATTTAAAATATGGTCTAACTTTAATCGAAGGCGAAGGTCAGCTTAGGTTTTTAACACGTGTTTACGTTATTTTTATCCCAGTCCTCTGAACTCCAATAAGGAAAATTTGCGATTGTTTTTAAACTCTTGTATAAAATTCGTTTGAATTTAATGAGGACAATATTGAATCATGTAGAGATTATTAACAGTATTTTAAAAGGTAAATTCTAGTACTACTTTTGTGGTGGCAACACCGAATAACATAAATAACAAAAGGAACTCGCTTTTCTTAGTTTTAAGCGGAAAATATAATTCGCAAGGTTATCGTAAATCAGGCTGATTCCGGTTGCGGCTTTACACCCCCTGCGGTTAAACATACGTCAATGTATAGTATAGCTATGCAAGTCGCTCGACGCATTAGTTCAGGCGCGCGCCTTGCCTCGACGAAATGAATTTGTGTTGAGCTTTGCTACGACACGAAGCTTTCGAGTTCCTTATGACGTTAGTCTTGCATATCTTAAAGATTTTGCAATTAAGTTACTCTAACAATTTTCATTTTAATTCTTGATATACATATAATGTTCAAGAGACTGAAGATGTGAAATAGAGTGAGATATTTTTATTTGACATTTTGTCATATGAATTGCAACAGTTATCCCGTTATACTCTTCGTCTCTTTCTACCCCCTTGTTTAAGAAAGGGAGAGAATACTCATTGTTAGTATTGATACCAACATACGATTTGTTTTCGCAAAATCCCATTTCCATAGATTACGTAACAGCGTATTACGAACATGTAACCGATGGGGTTAGATGTTCGATATTGCTACCCACTAAGCTGGAGATTAGGGTCAGTCATTGAGAGGCAGTTGTACGATTCTATGTACACTTGCGTACATAAATAATAAGAACAGTATTTTAATTCTAATACATGAGCCCGTTTATTGATAATTTAGGAAGATGTGTCTTGAATTTTTTATTGTATTAATTTTACTTTGAGTTTTATATTGTTGATATTTTTCCTATGAGGATTTAATAATCTATTGTCGTCCACAAGTTTTATTCTCCCTTTCAGTGACTGCGTCTTTACAAAGATTAAGTTGGAAAGTATAATAAACTCCGTTGATAACTTCTTTGATATTAAAATTTTAGTATCTAATAAACGTGTATGAAATTCATATCACACGTACAATATTACTGTAATAGTGATAATTTGTGATTTTAATTTGTTCTTCTACACTATTCTCTACGTCTATGCCAAATTTCATCAAGATCCGATCATAGGCTACAAACTCCAACAAACATCCATCCATCCATCTAAACTTTCGCATTTATAATATTAGTATGATGTTAACGGTGTTGTATCTGACTGTACAATATTGGCTTTCGTTACAGCGATCGGATTGTTGAGTTTCACTTGGCGTACGCAAATCGCAGCCGAGTGAACGGGAATAACTAGTTTAAGTGTTAGCAATCATCGCTCCTGTCCTCGAGGTGTAATCACGCCAAATCGATATGTGTAAATCAAGTCTTATTTATAGAACATCTTAAAATTTCAAAACGTAATAGCAACAAAGAGGAACTCTGCAGTCATATTGGATTGGTCATTAAGACGCGTTGTGAATTCTTTTATTTGTATGCCTCTCTTTAACTGTGTGCAAACCTGGACCTAGACGAGTGTCTTTAACATAAACCCTCTATGGTGTCAAGAGCTTTACTAATTAAGTCATTGCTTATCTTACTTGTTGTCACTGTTCCTTACCTTTTATGTTTTAGATGAATGTGTAATAAGTCTTGGTATACAAAATGCTGTCTTACAGATATGTAGGTCTGTATTTTTTTGTAAATATAAACAAGGTAGATACAACAACAGTTGTGTCCAGACAGGTCATTGTTCTGCGTCTCGCCGCTTTTGGTATTCGCGACGTGACAGGTGGCGCGCGTGACACCTGCTTCCGCTGCGTCTGCGCATATTTGGGATACTGAATGCACGTTGAGGCCTCGTTAATTGACTAGTGAAAGCGCGTGATGCTACATTAATTGTTGTTTTAATTGATGAATGCTGTGTTGTTTATGTTTGATTTTTAACTAGAGCTTTTGTGACATTTTACAAATAATATGTAAACACTGATATACACTATATTTGTGATGTTAGTCGGTTATTTGGGTAGCGATTTCTGTTAATATTGACTTATATCTGTAATAATAAACAATAAATAAATGGTAAGAAAACGTGGATACGAATTTTGAGACGACGAGAAAATAAAAGCTTCAATGTACTACTTTTTTCAAAATATACCGTGCACTGTACCGACTAGAGTTTTCCTTACAATATAAATGTAAGCTTGAGTACCTTTGTTTAGAACATATTCTCTACATTCACCTTGATGCGTGCGTAAATAAATACTGTACTGGTTTACTTTCATGTGTAAACAGACCGATGAACGATTTTAGAACGTGTATAATCAATAACAAAACTCTATTCTACTTGTTTACCTTTTTTTTATAGTTTTAAAAAATATTGACTTGAAACAGATAAACTTTTCATTTAACTAACGCTAGTTTTTTTATTCAAATAAAGGTTACTGTATTATTTCTAGTAGGTGGTTTAATGTTATTAATTTTTTGTTGTTGTAAAATGTGGAAATACGAACATTTTAAAGTCAGTGAACAAAATTTTAATATCCCTTATTCTTATTCCAGAAATCGATTCCCTAGAACTTTGTAATAACCTGCCAAAATTGGAAAATCGAAATCGGACTGTGATCGCCATAAAGGCGTTAAATACTTTTAGTGATAAGTGCTTCTCTACCAAATGTTTAGTAGTAACATGTAACCAATAATCGAAACAGCCTTAATGTAGAACGAACCTTAAAGGACCAAAATTTTGTAAAAGTTTTTTAATAGTGTAACCGACGCCTTAATTTTTTACTTAGTGTTAAGTGTATCTAAGAAATGTGAGGTTATGTACGTGTTTAGTTATGAAGTGACAAAGGGTTAAGGGTTAGAACGCAGTCATCATGGAGCGCTGCGACGGGTTCCTGTTGTACCGGAAGCCGGTGTACAGGGTGTTTCAATATTTGGAAACGTAAGTAAAATTTTTTACGCACCTTTTGTGTAATGTAGCACACTTACCTTAAACCTTTATGACATATTCAAGAATGAAAAAGTATTTTAGATAAAAGACACCGACGCTTAGAAGATGAAAGTATGTGCTGTTCAAAGAGTGTGTAATGTAAGTTCCAATTAAAGTACAACATCTGGCACATATGTTGTACTTTCATGTCTATGGGTAGAGGTTACTTAATATGACCTGTTCGTCAGTTTCATCCAATATTTTGATGTCTATGGTTATTATTGTTCCTTTCACTGCTTATGCGGAGTCTATAGTTACTCATACACATTAAGGGAGGGCGCACACCTTTGACTAAACTATCTCACAACTGTTGTGCGATTGTAGACTGATTCGCAGCCAATTAAACTCTTTATTTGCACACCTAAAAATCGAGTAGTGTACGCACCTCCATATAAGCTCATAGGAATCAAAACGAGATGAAACAGTTGTGCGATAAATTATTCAAAGATGTGCGCGCGCTCTAATGTAAAAGAAAAAAATACATTTTAAACACTTAGAATAATACATAGCAACCGTCTCTTTAAGTGTAAGTTAAAGCATTATCTGCACTACATAAGAGTTGACAATAACTTGTTTGAATTGCAAATGTTCGCCGGCTGCGTGGGCCATTGTCTATAGGTCCCCGAGGTCTTATAAAACTTGCACACGTATTCATCCCGACATTGACCCCAGTCTGGGCGAGTGATGAGTCCCAACACATTGTCCTACGCTTGGATAAAGTGACGGCCATTTTATATTTACGGTATCTCAGACGTCGGACAATGGTCAACGAGTACTCGCTTCAATAACGCAATGTTTTATTGCGTAGTTGGGATACGTTAGGTGTCATAAACGATTAAAGAGACTTATGTTCGTATCTATGGACTGATGGAAACACAGATAACAAATTCAACCAGAGTTTTCTGCCAATTATAAAACATTTTGCGATTTTCGCTCAAGTTCCAGCTTCTTAGTAGTCTTCTAGTAACTGCAGTTTGTCTAGTGTTGTGTGTCTATGGGCATCGATGATTACCTCAGTGTCTCCGCCTTTTGTTTGTCCTTCTCTTTACAAAATAAAACATAGTTTCTAAATCTATAATAATATTATAAAGAGGGAAAATTTGTATTTTTGTATGTATTTAAATAACTCAAAAATTACTGGGCCGATTTCAAAAATTACACCATTAAAAAGCTATATTATCAGCGAGTAACATAGAATATATTTTTTAATTCCACGTGGACGAAGTCGCGAGCAACAGCTAGATTTAATTAAAGTAATATCTTACTCTTCACAGGCTCCTATTAATCTTATGTTTACTGTGAGAATTTAAAAGTAATTATAATAGATTTTTTATATTTCTTGGATCACATAAAGTGTTTATACGTAGTTGGGGTAAATAGCCCAGTAGTTGACGTGTCAACTTTAACTTCTCAGAACTAGGCAGCGCGCGTCGGAGCGCTTTAGAAATCTTTATCTCGAGATGCTGCCGCCGTCGAGATTCTTCCGGAAAGTTGTCCTTTCAGTACGGCTGCCATGAACAATGCGAGTTAATGGCGGCCTCAGGTCGATTCACGTTGGATCGCCGTGTACAGTAGATCAAAATCACGTGAAGAAACATTTAAAGTTAAAAAAAACGATCGACGACATAAGATGTTTATTAGATACCGCCAAAACGAGTGAACAGATCTTGATGAAATTTGGCATAGATGTAGAGCATAGTCTGAAAGAACACGTATGTTACTTACTTCTGTTATTTTCAATACCACAAAAGCTAGTATCTTATATGTATGAAAACTAATATGATGACAGTTTTAAAGTATCCACAGGGTATATTGGGCGTGTGCCAACTGGAAAGAACTGTTATCTTTCCGTTCTCCAAACAACTATATCATTTTATCACTAGTGACATAATACATTATAATTTATTTGTTTTTCCCGTATGTTAATAAATGCGTTCCATATAAAGACAAATGTGGGTGTTTGTAGAAGCAGCGCTGCGACAGGCGTAACGACTCGCAACATCGCACCGTTTGATGTCGCACGGCTTTTGATTTAAGTTCTAATTGCCTCTGACGTTTAGAAATGCTCTATTTTAACGTACGCTTTCGAAATACGCCCCTATTTGACTTACTAATTAGTCTAAGTTTTTTTTTTATTACCATAGAAGAGTTTGACTAAGTCCCATTAATTTAAAGCGTGTACGTGAATGTTTGTAATCCCAGAACAAATTAACAAGGGCATAATCATAACCTTTTACTCTCAATACCTTTATCATTGTATTTTAACGAACTCTTAGACTTAAAGGAGCGGAATCTTTTGAAAACGGTTGTGCTTTTTATAAACAGCCGAGGGACCCGAATGTTTTCAAAACATAACTTAAATATAGCATAGTAAAGGGGAGTTATGTGTTTACATAGGCCGCTCTGTAACGCTTTTGTAGTGACGAATCTCAATTTGTCACGGTACTTAACCATTTTTAATGATATACATGTACCTATTATGTCTAAATTTTGTTGCTATTTGAGTATAAGCTCTTTTTTTAACATATGAATTAATAAAAGATTGTTAATAATGGGATTAAGTTATTCAAGTTTAGGAAATTCTGTTGAATTTAAAGTAACAGTTAAAATAATCAATGTTAACTAAAATCCTTAACTAAAGTTGAAATTAAACGATAAACGATGTTTTAGGTGGATAGCTTTTAGCTTTCAGCTACATTTATTTTTTATTTAAACTAGCTGTTGCACGCGACTTCGCCCGCGTGAAATTAAAAAATGTAGCCTATGTTACTCACAGATAAATTACCTTTCTAACGGTGAAAGA
>JAOCNA010000019.1:1720595-1731289 GCA_026546675.1 Papilio helenus | reverse complement strand
GACCGATTTTGAAAATTCTTTTTTTTATCTTGGAGTCAAAGATTACGACGTAGTTAAATAGTTTAGCTCAAAATCGCCTTCATTCTCCGCAAACTGTCCGGGTCCACTGAGCATAGCTTTGATAGTTCCGGAGGTGAGCGCATGCTCCCTCTTCACTATGAACTCATGTCCATCTGAGGAGACTAGCTTTACGTACATCGCATCCGGACCCTCGCAGCCTCCGTATATTTTCTCATCGCCAACTGAAAATGTCAAGAATGTTTTCAACATTTAGGGCCTGTCCCACCACTGGCTGATAGAGAGAGATAAGGGAAGAAAATCTGATATTTCCATCACATATTTTACATGTTGGATTGTTATCAGACAATTTACTATTTGGTGGGACAGGCCCTTAATGTTGTAACATAGTGGAATTTTACCTTTAACCTTGTAACAGCTGGTTTATAATACTTTTATTAAAGTTAGAATTGCACAATCAGTTACATCATGCAAAAAAATCATATAAATAATGTGGATTATACATAACTGTATTTGTTTCATTCAATAAATTAAGCAAATCACTTTAAAGCTAAAATTCATAGATGTCAAATGAAACATAATAAATTAACTTCCTATACTACTATATTAAGAAAAAAAGGTAATATCTCAGTTATTACAACCAAATATTTGAAAGCCCTTAAATGTTTAACACATTCAGTGTGTTGTGGAAAGCATTTTACTGTATTGGAGTTAGTTATCATTGTCTTACCCCTGGTGCGGGGGTTGATAGACTAGGTTCCCATACACAAACAGAAGAAATAACATATTCTTGACATCTGTATAAGTTTATTGTTAACACACTGAATGTGTTATAATTTAGATCATAGTTGTTATTTGAATATTCATACCAGAGCCTGAAGCCGTGCCAAGTGAACGCTGCTCCTCGACACTGACTGTAGAACCACCTGTAGCTACTGTTGACTCAGACATTATACCTGAAATAAACAACAAAAGATTTTATCAAACAAATGTTTAATAAACATCTTGGTATATTCAAAATATGCAAAAAAAAAATATATATTGTTCCTGTGTTTCTTAATGGGAATCCCATATCATATAATACTAAGATAGAAATTGGTCCAGACATAATCTAATGAGGGTTGTAGATGTGATTTTGTAATAACATCATTATGTTAATAATCA
Organism: Papilio helenus; assembly: GCA_026546675.1. Taxonomy (NCBI): domain Eukaryota; kingdom Metazoa; phylum Arthropoda; class Insecta; order Lepidoptera; family Papilionidae; genus Papilio; species Papilio helenus. Next base: position 1,730,107 of record JAOCNA010000019.1, on the reverse strand, counting down.
ATACGTAGTTGCAATTTTATGATACTCGTCTCTAGAATAAATACTTCTAACAATATTGTAATTATAGTTTAGAAAAAATTATGTAAAATCCGTTAAAACATCACAGGCAAAAATTTAGAAATTGCAATAGAAGTGAACCAACCACAATTTTAATCACTGTCGCTGTAGAAAATGATAGGAGGATAGAAGGTAAAATCTTATCGCCCGATTGAAACTTTTTACAATTCAGGTATTAAATTATTTCCTATGATGATTCAGGTTATTTTTATTTAGAAAACTGCTTTCCTACCTTTTTTGTATGAATTTGATAACCAGAGACATTAATGACATTTCGGATAATACAGAACCAAAATATACGTTTTAGAAATAATTTATACAAAATTATCTGTAAAAAATTTAAAATTTAACAAATTGTGACAACATACACAATAGTAATTTTTTGGATAATTATGCAATACAATTTATCTATTCAGAGCAACATTAATCTTAAGTTAGCACCAAACAAAGGGGTAACACCAAAAAGAGGGGTCGTTGACGATTCGGCGGATTTTTTTGACATGGCTTTTTGGCTTCATTTCATTATTTTGACATTTCGATGTCAACCGCTACGTATTTCATTAGAAAAAGGACTTATTCTCTCGTTTATCACCAGTTATCCACTTTTTTCACTCGAATAAGAGCATAAAGACGAGCATCCGCAATCGTCTATGCTAGTTACTGTGGATGAGCATTAGAAATTCAGAAAGAAACATGTGACACGAATACGAAAAAGGGCTTCCAGACCGTCAATGTGACAGAAATGTTTTCTGCCATCGTGACGAGCCAGCGCCACCACGGAACCAACTATAGCACGACGTGCGATCATCGGCTAGTGATATAGGGTAAGCACACAAAAATGATCGCGAGATGGCTAGTCCACCACCGAACCCTAGAGAAGACGAGCAGGGCGGCTCCGAATTCTCGGAGGAGACGAGGAGGGACCGCCCGCCCGCCCCGCAGAAGACGTTCATAGCGCCGCCCGCGTCGCAGCTGCCCACTAAGCTGCAGTACGTTACGCGCCGAGTGTCTGGTCCGAGCACCATCAAGAATGTGTACCCGACGGTGAAGACGGTGCGACGAGTGCCCACGTTGCCCGGGAAGCCGAAGGAGGCCACCACGAGTTCGGCAGGCGGCGACCGGCCGGGCCCTGCCCCCGCGGCGCCCGGCCGGAGCACCCGCCGCGACCGCAACAAACGACACGTCTGTACAACCTGCGAAAAGCGATTCTCCAGCCCCGGCAAGCTCAGCCAGCATCTTCTCTCGCATACTGGTGAGCTTCCCTTCTCTTGTGAACTGTGTGATAAGCGTTTTAATTCAAAATTTAAGCTTGTGCGCCATGGTCTCATTCATAGTGAAGCTCGCGCCTTTGCTTGCAATATTTGTGGTAAGACTTTTAATAGGAAAGATCATCTCAGTAATCATGTACGTATACATAATCCAGTTAAAAAAATGTATACATGCGAAAGGCCCGAGTGTAGGAAATCCTATACATCTCAGTTGAGCTATCGTAAGCATGCTGCTCTGCATTCAGCTGAGGAAGGGAACCTGCAATGCAAGATCTGCGATGAAACTTTCAGCACTCGACAGGAAATTGTCTACCATCTCAAAGTGCACTCCGGAAGCCGGACTGTGAAAAGTGAGACTGATAAGAAATTTCCATGTGATTATTGTGACAGAAAGTTCTTCACAGCAAAAGATGTACGTAGACATCTCGTTGTGCATACAGGTAGACGTGACTTCTTGTGCCCATATTGTCCTCAAAAGTTTGGACGCAAAGATCACTTGGTCAGACATGTCAAGAATGCTCACCCTGAAAAGTCTTGGAGGTCTGCAGCGGTGGGTACGTCGAGTGAACCACCTCCAGAAGCATCCGCCTTTGAAGAGAGTTTCTCCGACTTTCCTATAGAAGATGTAAATTTTAAAATGTGGAATCCAACTTCACCAAAAGCGGGTACATCTGAAGGACGGACGAGAGTGCCATCCACAGATATCATTGTAGAAATGCCAACGGATCTTGATATAAAAGTGGAACCTTTGGAAATAAAACAGGAACAACAGACTTCACCTGCGTATGAACCATTTGGTCCTGAGTACGAAGTGTTTGTTATACCATCACCATTTCCAGCGACGCCGTCCAACTTGCCGTATATACCACAGCCGCTATCTGAGCCCGAGCATTTACTCAATCCTGATAGTGTGCAATCAATCTATCTAGATCCAGGGGAAGGGACTTCAGGGTTGCCAAGTGACATACTGCTATTAGAAGAAGGTGAGCCGACATATGGGGCAGAGGAAGGTCGCAGGCAGCGGTTGCCAGCGTTCACGCAAGCTTTCCAGACGACTCAGAACCCTAAGCCACCCCCTCCGCCGCCGCCGCCGCACTAGTCGCGCCGCACCACGTCGCGTGACAGATTCCTGCATTTAGCTTTTGTTGATTGAGAGCTACCTCATTAGGTAAGGTTGGTCTAAGCTGTAATATAGTCCCCGTAAAACTAATGCATAATTCATTGTTCTATTTTTATTTTTATAAACAAACATGGAGGATGTCTTCAGAATATATTGCCAAATTGTAACTATATTTTGTTCGTCTCGGATATACCAAAATATTTCCGAATTCTACATGAAAATGTGATCTAGTCGTGTATGTACTTTCGGAATTGTAAATTGTTTATTGTTAGTGTACAACTTTGAGATGCAGTGTAAGTGGGACCAACTGTGAGATGTTAGATGGCGATACAGTAGTTCGTAGTTTTCGATGGGTCACACAGAGTTCTGTAGGTTGACAATAATATTAGTGAACGAAGGGTATCGGAGGGTAGATATGTCTCTTGAAAGTGGCATGCTGTATAATATGTTTAGAGATGCATGCCACTTTCGAACGTGATATAATAATACAGCAAAGAGCATATTCCTCCGAATGTGTGTAATATCATAGTGTGGGTATCATCAGATCTGTTTATAAATAGAATAAAAATCAGGATAACTAAAGCAATTGTAGGGTAAGGATACTTATTCTATGTTTTAGAATAATTTTGTATTCCGTAATCCTTTTGCATCCTCCGCTAGCAACAAAATGCAATAAACTACCATTATACCTCAGAAGTGTAATACTTCCTTAGCATATAAGACAATAGAATTGGGTCAGTTGTGATAAGCAAACTTAATGAAGGCTGAGTTTACATTTTTTCATATACAGTATGTGCCAACATTATAGATAATTCAAATTAGCTAAAATATTTTGTATAAACACAATTTTACAGTTATGGAGAAACTTAAAAACTAAAAAAATATTTCAAAATCTGTCTAAATCTTATGGAAATTGTTGATAAACATATCAATTCTGAATTAATACAATTGTGGTCTATTCAAAAAACAACCCTAAAATATTACAATCAATATTATTTTGTATAATAATAAATACAATGAAACACTATTTTTTGCCTTGCATTTTACAATGTAACATATAAATATTTGATTAAATATCACTTATTTACAAGATTTTCAACATCTACTTTTTTGTCAATTCAAAGTTTAACTTAAACTTTATGTACAAACATTAATTTCAAAGTGTAAAGAAAAATACTTTCCGCATAATGGCAGGCAGTGATAAAACTCCTAAATATTTTAAGACAATAAGTTCTGTCTTTGTGAAAATAATAACTAATATTTTGCAGTTTTCAAACAAAATGCATTTTTTTTATTGAAAAAAATTGTGTTAATAATTTTGATATGTGTTCTTGATATATAAAATGTAAAATATGAAATGTTCATGTTTTCTTGTGTAACTTTCTTAGTTGAATGTTTGGCGTCTAATTTTGTCAAGGATAGAAAAGTTTTACTTCATAATGGAGATCCAATGTTGTACATGCTTTATATTATAGAATGTGTAAATAATTATATTCTTTTAGGTTAATAGGTGTAAAAAATTTAAACTACCTCAATTGCAACTTACTGTTACGTCTAGAAATTTAAATAAAATTAGGTTAGTGAGAGAAAAGTTAGATTTTTTTCTTTTTGAGAAAAACATGCAATGAATAGCTATTTCTTTTTTGTGTTTAACTGTTTACATTAATGTGTGCTGCAATATCTATGTATGTATGATAAAGTTTTTTAATCATTTCGCTTTTTATAATTCATATTGAACGCAAGAAAATTTAAAAAAAAAATCGATATCATCCTTCATCATTTGTGATTTGATGTTAAACAAAGAAATTTTTCAAAAAAAAAAACAAAAAATCTTCCCATGTTATAGTAAAATTTATTTTAAGTAATTCTATTTCGTTGCGCAAACTTTTTAAGAAATTTCATGTCACTATAGCTTCTTTTATCTCATCGAAACTTTTTTTTTCAACGCAGTTAATGACTAGTCATACAAAAGCAGCACAAAAAAAGTCTTAAAGATATTTTCAAACTCCAAACAGATATTAAATATGAATGAACAGTACAAAGCGTAACAGCATTATACATTCTTTAAGTCTAGTATTGGTACAGAAATATACAACGATGTATGCAATTGTATTGTAGATTTAAATGTTATACATAATTGGTTAACATGTCAAAGACTATGACCGTATTCCTGTCTCTTTTCTTTCTATAGATTTTCTATTTGTATTTATTTATTTAACTGTAGTCAAGTGACGATAAATGTGTATCTATATTGTCTTGCAACACAAAGTGTTCATTTTTTTTTCCTTTTTATTGGGAAATATTTTATTGCATAATTGTAATTGTTAATTTTTTTGTATCCCAGTTTTATGATGAGTTTGACTCATTAGTTTTTTTTATTTTTTTAATCTAAAACATGTTGTGTAATGCCAAATAATTACATAATTATATTTTTGACTTTAAATTCTTTAAGCTTTCGAATATTTTTTATATTTATGTAATCTATAGTAAGTTCAGTAAATACAACAAAGGTGCTATGAGTTAGATTAATACAATAAATATAAAACAAACATATATTTTGTAATCATATTAATGGCTGTATAGCTTTTGGTCGCGACTTTGTCCGCTCGAAATAAAAAAAGTATATAGTCTATGTTACTCAGTGATAGTGTGACTTTCTAATGGTGAAAGATTATTTGAGATCCATCCAGTAGTTTTTGAGTTTGTTACATACAATAAAAAAGTTTCCTCTTTATAATATTAGTATAGATAATATTGTATTTGAATGACTAATTTCATTTCTAACTCATAGCGAGCCATGATACTGATCAAATAGGTATACGTAATTTCGGTACATAAAATAGGGGCCTTATTAAAGATAAAAAAAAATGTAGATCGTTTGAAATATAAAACAAAAAAAAAATATTTTTTAGACTTCGTAAGATGTTTTAATAGAAGATCTATTTTTGTTACGCTTTTTCGAGTAATAAATCATTTTTATATTAAATGTTGAAATACACTTTTTGTATGATAAATTCCGACTGGTATGTTAGAATTGGGTAATTGTTTTTAATATGTTTACAGTTTAATTTATAATTTTTTAATAAAAACCTATAATTTAACTTATAATTAACAATATGATTGATTAATTAATAATTTACATATCAGTTTTTGCATTTTTAATATCAGCTAATTTTCAATTCTAACATACTGTTTGTGAATAAATATTTTGATACATTTTACTAACATTTTTGAATGAAATAAACCCTCGCAGGATAAATATTGAATAAACAATGTACCTGGTTTATAATAACATGTTGTAGTTACTGTCTTCAATATAATAAATATTTTGGACATTAATAGCTTTTATTTATCCTGTACTAATGCCTGCGACTTCATTGGCTCAACAAAAAAAAAAAAAAAACTTGTAGCATGTGTTCTGCCAGATTATGTTATACATTTCTTGGTGACACCTCTAACCTACAAGCCCTTTAGATCTAGAAACTAGTCGCTCCTGAGACCATGCGTTATTTATCGCCATATAACCAATTACAAGTATAATGTAAGCAAATATTACTGTAATTTATAAGTGGATTGTCATCGCTAATTAATTTAATGAAAGCTTTTAAAGGTTATCTAAGTTATGAATTACAAGTGCAAAAAATTTAAATTATAAAAAAAAACTACAACTAGAGTTAATTGTGTGCGCAAGGGCAATTAAATAGCTATAAACGATCTCTTGCAGGCAACCCAGGAGGACAGAAGAAGCAAATATAGACAGCAGGATATATCAATAAGATTAATATATTTTCTTTGGCCGCCATTTTTAAAAGTGGGCCATTATAATGTGGAAAATGGGAGATGTACTTTAACTCTTAACGTTTTTCGTGTGCCGTCAGGCGCATCAAGAGAATAAATCAGCTCTACCATCAGTCAACGTAATTGTAATTACGTTATAAGCTAGTTTTGTAAACGCAACTAACGCTTATTTACTTACAAAGATAAATAAATGCAAGTCATGACAATTGATTTCTTGTTCTTATTAAATTCTAATCAAAAAACAACGTGCGCAGTCGATTGTGCTATTTTTTTATATCAAATTAATTGTGTGTGCGAAAAACGTGAAATAATTCAATAATTTACATACTCGTATCTTAAGTTTGTAATAGTTTTATTGTTTTACTTTTTTTACCTAAAATTTCATTCATATTCTGTATCCATTATCATAGAAAACTGGTATCTGCTACAAGAAACTTTAAACTAGTTTTTGATTTTTTATTCGGGGCTGCTCTTTTCACAGAGTTTTGTTTTTATATGCTTATTATGTGTGAGTATGGAGATGGCGGAGAAGGATAACTATAGTATTTATCATAAATATCGTCCCAAAACAGTACACGTTGTTGTAAAAGTGGACCTCGCAGTTTGAGTGATCTGTCCAAACGCATGTAAGGACCTCCATTAGCTTGAGTAGGCGGCCATTTAGTTATGGATTCTTCTTGTACAGGTTTGCTGAAAATTAAAACTGTAATTACAAAACCATCGCTAATAGGCACCCCTATACATTCTTACCTCTCATAAATACACACACATTTTCACAGTATATTTACTATCTTTATGTTTAAATTGACACTTACCCAGTCGTTATGAACGTTGACCAAATATATCTCATTACAGCTTTCATATTCTTATAATCCCTAGAAAGACCATCTTCATTTTGTGTTGCGCTAATCTCAGCCAAAGACGAAATCACACCATCCATAACCGCCAGTGTCTGAGCACAATGATCTGCACCCCGCACGCACGTGTACGGCACCAGAGGTGCTGTTTTATCAACGAAATCATACCTATACAAATAAATGTTTTCGTTCCCAGACTCTACATGCAACCTAACCGATCGTAATGTAGGATAAGCGAACACAGTATCTGTAAAATAATCGATATATCTAAATATATTTTTTTCACTAACTGCTTGCGTGCCAAAGTAAAACCGTTTAACTTTTTGAGCAACTGCTTCTCTTTCCGCGTCATCTTTGAAGCGTAGATCACCCGGTAAGAAATCCGAGAATTTCGTATTCATACTATACTTCCATTCATCAAAGAGTGGTATTCTAAACAAGCCATCCATTTCGGTGAATCCGAAAAGCATAGGCAATTTATTTTGTTTACCATTTTTTAATATATTTACAGGCGAGTCTGCGAGAAATATTTCTTGTCCTACGTCGCGTTCCACACAAGGTGAGAAAAAGAATGTAGTGTCAGTCGCGTTATAAACGTCTTTAGAATATAAAACATCATTTGAAACCGATTTATAAAATGTTTCAAGTCTATAGACATCATCACCAGCATCAAAATTCAATAATCTCGCATAATCTTTAGCGTTTTTAACGGGATTTGTCTGAGCGCTAAATGCGGCAACACCAGAACCACTTTCTAATATCACCTTGTTAAATAAACCTTTTGTTATCGGTGAGAGCGTTAATAATTCTACATCAGCTGAACCAGAACTGAATCCACTTATAGTGACATCTTCAGGATTTCCACCAAAACTGGCGATATTTTCCTGAACCCAGCGAAGCAAGGCTACCTGGTCTTTCATTCCAGCGTTACCTGGCACGTCTGGTGTGCCTAAGCACAAGAAACCATGAGGTCCAATTCTATAATTAAAATTAACAATGATCATAGCACTTTGCCTTATAAGGTTTTTTCCTTTCAGAAAATCGCCGTTTCCAAAAATATATGCTCCTCCGTGAATTATTACTAAAACAGGTAAATTGTCTCCCTTTGTATCAGGAACGTAAATATTCGCAACTAAGCAATCCTCTGTTTGTGCTTCTTTCGGTATTGTTATAAGATAATTTTTCATTTGCAAGCAACTAATATTTTTATTGACAGCGTGGAAGGGTTTGGACCACTTGGGCCCTGGCAGAGGTGGCTGTAATAAATTAATTGACTTAATTGACATATCTATACTAATATTATAAAGAGGAAAGATTTGTATTTTTGTATCTTTGTATGTATTGAAATAACTCGAAAACTACTGGGCCGATTTTAAAAATTCATTCACCGTTAGAAAGGTAATTTATGTGTGAGTAACATAGGCTATATTTTTTTAATTTCACGCGGCCAAGGTCCCGAACAACAGCTAGTTATCTATAACGACATTAATGTATAAGTGGATACAAATCCACCGATCTTTTCAGACCATTTGGTTGAGGTAGAGTTATACAAAATACCTTGTATTTGTTTTCTCCTGTAGGGGCCGTGGCATATGGGATCCCGTGAAAAACAAACACATTGTCACCAGGGTCCTTATATCCAACGACGGGGCCTTGAGTTGTGTGTTCTCAACATTTTGAGACACAAACGCAAACTAACAACGATCTTGCGAATAATAATGTTAACAAGGCCTTTATGCTAATTTTAAGTTGAGTTGAATACTGAATTGAATTTCATGTAATATTTTTAACTTATCACAAATGTGCTGTTTCTTGTTTAATTTTTAAGTACGTTTCCTTTATATAATTGCTACCTGTACAGTAATTACAATATTATCAAGTATTAAAAGTGTTTATATTATTTTTATAGACTACTAGCTGTTGCTCGCGACTTTACAGGCGTGAAATGAAAAAAATATAGCCTATGTTACTCTCAGATAAAATACCTTTCTAACGGTGAAAGAATTTTCAAAATCGGTTCAGTAGTTTTTAAGTTATTTCAATACGTAGAAAAATGCAAAAATACAAATCTTTCCTCTTTATAATATTAGTATAATTTGCGCATCGTGGTATTTTAACATCCTAGCACATAGTTACGGACCTAGAAGCTCTGGGCCAGAAGAAGGCAGCGAAAATGATTCCACTAAAAGAATGTAAACATGCACTTTGTAAATTAAATTATACTAGCTATTGCTCGCGACTTCGCCCGCGTGAAATAAAAAAAAAATAGCCTATGTTACTCACAGATAAATTACCTTTCTAACGGTGAAAGAATTTTCAAAATCGGTTCAGTAGGTTTTGAGTTATTTCAATACAAAAATACAAATCTTTCCTCTTTATAACATTAGTATAGATATAGAAAACAAGAATCTG
>JAOCNA010000019.1:1689766-1707609 GCA_026546675.1 Papilio helenus | reverse complement strand
ACTGCACGAAATCAAATCTTGTCGCTGCTTTAATATTACAAGAACTTTACAAGATTCGTTGCACAATATGATTGTAGATGTCATTTACATATCGCAATAAGATACAAAAGGATTAATAAAAAAGTGGATAAAGGATATAAAGATAATAATGGAAATTATAAAAAGGATTTAAATAAAAACCTGAAGTATCCGGAATTAAAATCAGCAGGACTCCATTGTACGATGATTATTATGCTGTAACACAAACAACTGCCTAAACTACAAGGGTTTTCTGAAAGCGATCATCTTGTATGTAAAACGAGACGATAGCAAATATTTTCAGATAATAAAAAATGTAATAAAACAGTGAACATATAGCTTTAACATTTAAATAATTTACGAAGTACGTATGTTAAAAATTACATAGGTTTTATAAAATTAAGTTAAATCAGTAGCGACGACTATTTTCTAAAGTAACCTTTAATTTTGCTTTGAATAGTATATTGCATAATGGTTGTAATAAGTCTAGTCGCCAAAGGAAATTGCTCGTCGGCGAGGTTTTAAATTTTAAAGTGAATTTTCTAGTCAGGTAACCACTTTACATAAATTAGACAGTTAGATTATCATAGTACTTCGTGCAAATATATGAATTATAGTTTTGATTGCTCAAATTACTGTTTTCAAGTATCAATTTATATAAAAAAACTAAGGATTCCTTGCCAGCATTATTGTAGAGAAAAGGGATATTAAGAAACAGAAAAGGAACAGAGAAGAGAGAAAAGAGCTATCATTGTATTTGTTTTTTGTTGTTTAACTTTCTGTAATAAAATATTCTAACAAAACTGACAAATTGTACTGTCAGATAAATTTGTGGGATATCTATTTTAACGTAACATAGTTTTGTTAAAAATACCTGATGCGAACGCTCCGAGGTGATAGTTTCATTGGGCCGGACTGGTCCGGGCGTGGCTCGCAGCTGAGACACGTCACGCATGCATCGACTCGGCTCCGGGGGACCTGCCGCCACTGAACAAACATATTATATATCTATCCCAAACAGTTATAAAACAAATATTCTGTAAAAAATCGTAATCGCCTTATTGCTTTAATGTGGAGTTAAAAGCTTTGCATTACTTTTGTACATATAAATCTACATTGGGTTCCCATGCAGACACAAATACAAAAATATTATATACTAGCTTTCGCCCGCGACTCCGCCCGCGTGGAATTTAAAAAAAAAGAAATGTTCCCATTTGTTCTTCCAGACTATCCTCTACGTCTATGCCAAATTTCATCAAGATCCATTCAGTCGTTTAGGCTACAAACTCTAACAAACATCCATCCATCCATCTCAACTTTCGCATTCATAATATTAGTAAGATAATCTCTTTTAAGAAATAGAGATTACGTTAGATATTTGTACAATTTTAGTAACATATTAAAAAGGTTTTGAACATCAACCTGTATCTAAAAAAACTTAAACATTGACATCAATTAAAATAATTTTATGTATTGACTGGACTTATAAAACAGAAAAAACTAGGATCATTAGCAAAAAATGCCTTTTTGGTATCAGGGGGGAAATCTTTGAAAGATATTGACTTCTGGGGGAGACAGGGTTATGTGAGGTGTGATCCACTAAAAACTTTCCGTGTGGCCAAACTCGAGTGCAATAGAAAAGGGTTCCGGAATCTTTGTGCCTACCAACATTATTTCTGTATTACATTTTAAAATAAACAGTTCCATTTACTCATGAAGTTTTAATGTACGGATTAAAAAAAAGCGCAATGTTTAGGATCATGCAAACGGACTTCAGCATTCTCATACTTTAGGTAGGGGTAAAGCTTTTCTAAATTCTATATGACCTCTAGTAGTAATTAGGACCTTAAAACCATGATACTACAAATTTCAAAGGCTCATTCATTTTATATAATTCCAAATAAGACTTAGCACTAATCTCTCAATTATTTGTTCCCTAAATTAGTTAAGCCGATATGATTGTTATAATGATTTCTTATATTTATGTGAATACTACGTTTTGAAACAACTTACGCCCCTAGCACAGTAGTGAGAAAGTCAAGCGAAACCACTACCGAGTCGTTATATTGTTGTCTAGTGTGAAGTAGTAGTATTGTGTGAGCGCAACGCTCACACACCAAACAGAACGAACGCTAAACGAGCGGATTTCCATTCGTTTAACAACAAATTCGATGCTGATAGAATAGAATTTCTAAACATCAGCATTAAGAGTGCGCACAAATTTGACTAAAGTATAGCAAAACTGTTGTGCGATTGTCGATCGTTTCCCAGCCAATTCAACTGTTTAGTTGCACAACTAAAAATTGCGCACATATAAACTCATTGGGATCAAAGCGAGACTATAGTTAGGCGATAGTTTAGTAAAAGGTGTGCAGGCGCTCTTACGAAGACAGAAATCCTTGTAATAAAGACATCTATCTATTTGTTATTGGTTCGTCTAGTTCAACCCCACAAGACAACTTATTGCGGAGTGGAATGCATCGTGTCTGCTCCTCTTTCATACGTTGTGCTAGAGACGTTATGATCCAAATGGTTCATATAAAAATTCAATCGAGTATTTTACTAATACCCCAAAAGAGAACAAATTAAATGTTCGCGATCAAATGTATAAGAGTAGTTTGTCTTTTTTTTTTCTTTCACATACCAGCTGTGAGAGGAATGGCAAGTCTGGCATTAACAGCCAGCAAATGGTCCCGCCTTTGCAGCAGGCTGCCCACATGCTCCTCAAGGCGGACATTCTCCGTTCGGAGCTGATGCAAGCACGACAGCAATGATGCTACTGTTACAGAAAATTAAGGAAAAAAACAACTTTATATAAACGCGTTTTTTAAGTACCGCAAAACCCTCCAACAAAAACTAACAAAAAAAAATGTGAAATGAAAACAATCGCCTATCGATTGATCAAATAAAAAAAATAATTAAAAACAAATGGTAAAATTCTTTAGAATTTAAATTAAATGTTCATTCAACAAAATACCTATATTAACCCTATATCGATAGACACGGCATCTTTAAAATCACCAGATCAACTTCGGGGCTAACTCGACGATAAATTATTTTATAAAAACTGCCAGAGGTAAGGTATTAAAATAAAAATCGTGCCAAAGGTATACGAGGGGTAACGACACATCAAATCTAAACATAAAAGGAATACAACAAAATACTATTTAGTTCTAAGGATTTTATCTGGAAGGGGTAAAATAAATGATACATTACAAGCACTAAAGCGTAGGCAAATCAATAACTGAATTCTTGCAGGAATTTCCATGCAATCCGATGACGAAACATTTCATTTCTCTTCTTTACATTTACAATCATCAAATTATCGCTGTTTCCACTGTCGTTACACCTGAATATTGCCATCTCCATTATTCTCATTGGAAAAACAGAGATAACAATATATATGTAAACAGGTTTGATTTCGACATGTTTGTTATTTAACTTACCCTCACTACTGTCGAGCATGTATGTAATGGAACTTACTATCAAAATGTTGAGCCTGTTCCATAAGGAACTGTGAGCCTTGTTCCCATTGCCTTTCCAATAATTGATCCAGACTTTGGGCGCTTGATGTTGGACCACGACCGCTCAAACCGCTAACACCCTATCATAATTTAAAAATAAAAACTGTTCATCTTACCCATTATTAAATTTACATTATCTAATTCTAATAGTCAAAGAGATTCAATATTTTGTCTCCTATGTCTAGTCTATATATTTCTTAAATGTCTTTATAAAAAGAAGCTTTTTTTAGTTTGTATTTTGTGTCTCCTCATTTAATTCTAAATATAATTTCAGACAGAACTTACCGCGATCGCAGCGCCACCATCGCCGGGCCAAACTCCCTAAATAAGTAAAATTCGATTAGCCATACCGCTGATCTAACACTGAACACCTCGACTGTTCAATTAAAACAGTCATTTAAAACTGAGCATATGAGGGATGAATCGCTTGTAACAAGGAGAACGTTATTTATGAGTGTGGAGGTACTCCGGTAGAGGTAGACCTTGAAAGAGATGGATGGATTCCGTGAAAGGTGACTTGTTGCGCCGACCCTACGGGAGTAGGATAAGGAGGAAGATGATGGCATATGTAGGTAGGAGAAACGAGGACTTAGTGGAGGACGCGAGAAGTCGTTGGATGCGGTAGGCGGAGGACCGCATTCTGTCAGTATCGGGGAAGGCCTCCAGCAATGGGCAGATAAAGTCTGATGATGATGATGATATGTAAGCGGGCTAAGGTTTGCTCACCGAAGCAGCTCTGTTGATAAGTGGAGGAGGCACTAATGGCTCAACACCGATGCCGCCAGCCGCATGCGCAGCCAGCTCCGCGCTAAGTTGTTCCTGCAGGCGCGCAGCCGCACCGCTCTCCGGATTCAGTTCGTTACCCAACATGTGAGGCGCCGGGCAATTCACGCCAAGACGACTGTACAAACTGCATTACATCGCTTTATTACTACAGTTTGTGAAACCATACAATATACAATCGCCCCTATATAGAATAGCAAACGTTCCATGCTGATAGAAAATGTCTCTCCTATGTAAAATAGTAACAGTTTAAAAAATAAAATCATTATCCATACAATTGATAGTTATTTTTAAAAGTAATGTTTGTTCTAATGGAATAGAAATATAATTATTCTTTGTTACTTACTTATGTTCCATTTTAGGCTTCAACGGACGATCCGAATCTGTGAAAAATTATACATTTATTATAAACTGTTTCCTTAACTATAGGCTGAAGTTGCTCTTACAAAATTGATAAATCAAATTCACTTGAAATTGTATGAAAATTATGAAAATTTAATGCTGATGGTAAATTGTTTTATATTGTATTTAATAACTGTTTCATCTGATTGGTGGAAGTAAATTTTACCTTTTCGTTTCCGTGGTGATAAAAAAAAATCATACTAAGCGACATTTGCACTACAGGATTACACAAACACGATATACTATATCTAACTACTCAACACAGCAGAACGATTTTGATTCAAACAAGCAAATATAAAACTGGAGAAACCGGCATAAAAATAGGATTACTTGTCATTAAACTGAAATTGTTGAAATTATCAACATTTAAAAATAGTCACAATTAAATAATTCGGATTTCAATTGTCGATTTTAACAATGACATATTCAGAACGGAATTGTAACACACAAGACAAACAAAATACAATAGTACACATACGTACGTTTTAAATGTATTTGTCAAAAGCTTGAGGAAAATTATTGAAAAACACACAAGAGGAAATTACGGCATTTTATAATTAGTATTCTATTATTATTATATGTTTAATGATGGAATTACATAGTTGGTTGACTACTTGGATATAGATAAAACTAACAGGCAGAGTATTGTTTTGTAAAACAAATATCCAGAACAAAATATGGTTCCACAAAAATAACCCAATTAATTTTACTGTCAAAATATGGATAACGTGTTTACCCTTTTAAAATGTGTGTTTGTAAGTGTATTTATTCGGTGCTTGGTATAGTAATGGGTGCACAATGCATGTAAATACTGCGCCGAGCTGCCGCTGTGACATTTAAGTCTCCTGCAGCGGTATTAATCTTATCTTTAAATTATGTGTCATACGAAACAGTAGCACTTTGTAGTTTAAAATTTATAACTATTGCTGCGGAAGTACACTAACCGTGAACTTTTATCATTTGTGTTCTTAAAATTACGCTTGATTTTATAAGAGAGGTCAAAGAAACGAGGAAATACCATCAACGGTGTCGATACCAGAGGGATTACAGATGCGTTGCCTTTGAGGGAATAGTATGCTCGCTTCTTAAGGACCCTAAGTCGTAATGTAGTAAAAAGACTTCATACATCATCGTCTATTGGCTTAAATTTGATTGTAATTCGCAATAAAATATTTTATTTTTGATTTAAATTAGATTCTTTTCCATATTTACGTTAACAGAGTCTAATTTCACTTTCAACTCTTTGCGATTTTTTTTTTAAATTCAATACAAAGTTTTCGCCTCGAATGAAAATAACAAAAACTACATTTTATTTAAACTGGCTGAAGCACGCGACTTTGTGCGGAATAAACTACTAACCAATAAACCTATGTTACTCAACAAATCAATTTGAAGAAATTTTACTGTTTTAATTTATTCTTCTACACAAAAGAGTAAACGTTAAAATAGCACGGCTGGAAGTTGTGAATTTCTTGCTAAAACTTTAAGCAGGCTTAATGCAAAATGACTATAAAACGTACGAGATAAAATACATTAGACCCTCCTTGGTAATCTCGTAGCGTCTTACCTCGCTAAGATGAAGGACTATTCTCTAATTAGTCTTAATAACTCCATTCATTAACTATACTAATAACATCAGCTTATACTAATAAGGTACCGTGTACACAAGTATTAGTTAACCAACAAACCAATTTAATCACTTACAATTTTTTCAATAACAATCCAAAAAGTTTGATGAAAACTGATTAAAAAGACCTGTCTAAAATCGCTCTCTATGATTATTCTATGATGTACGTGTGTAAATGACTAAAATCGTGTTCCAAAATCTACGTAGCCTTAAGAAAGGGTTTTAATCGCATTATAAAAATAAAAAGCGCATAAAGTTTATTACTGCAAGGACAACATGTGTAGTAACAACTGGCCGAATGGCGACGCGGCGATACTACAAAAAACCGGTTTACACCGACACAGCCAGTGGCCACCGGTATAAAGTTTTGTCTCTGCTTATTACTACATCTGTCAGCAATGCCTGTTGTTAATATTAAACTACTAACAAGGTTTGATAATGGGCTTTGACGAGATCCGCAATCACTAAGCCAAATGGAATTTGAAATGGGCTCTACGTCAAACACCGTTCTATTGGTTAACCTAATTGATTTCTATCTTTGCACTTGTGTTAGTTGCATTGCCAATTCTAAAGTGAATGTTGCGTTACACTATTAACAAAGAGATTCAAAAAATATATAGAGGAGGCATAGTTGACAATATTAAATCTTAAGAGCAGGACCCTCGCGAAATAGGCTGCGACTAGTGCGGGTACTGATTACTACAGATAAACATTTCTATTGTATCCAAAAACAATGTTCTTTACCAGAAGGTATGAATCCATGATTCAAATAAACTATTTTTCATTTTCATTTTCATTCATTTAATTCTAATTAAAAACGATCGCAATTTCTATCAGCATTTCATATGAATAATATAAAAATCTATCATTAGATTTCACTTTAATTGTTTTTTAATTTAATGGATTCTTTAATACGTAATTATCATCATGCAAAAGATAGGAATGTAATGATTAAAAATTAAAAAAGTAAAACTTTAGTACTAGCGAATTCTTTCTTTTATATGTACTTACAGTTTTTTAAACTAAAATATACTTATACTGAAGATGTGCCGAATATTTTTTGGTTCTCTCGAAAATCACTAGTAACAATTTGGCATAGAGAATTTACGAGTACATTTAGAACTGTAGAGAACAGAAGTTATAGGTTTTGGCACTATTACAAGCTCGGTCACATTTATTTAAGATTTTGTCCTATTTCAATTTGATAGTCATTAAAAAGATGTAAAAAAAAAGAAAACATTGCATTTGTGATGTACGATTAATATTAAATTTTTCTCATTTTCGGAAAACGTTAGTAACTAACGTAAGTACATGCTATTTAATAGACAGTTTTTTATGTTTTAATAAAATGTTTACAACAACACAGTAATTATGCAATAAATATGTAAGCTATCTAAAATGTTTAATGGCACAGAACTAACGTACATTTTCCTTGTCTATATATTTTATATTCCCTAATAATAATTACTTTATTTTTCAGTTTATATCATACCTAGTTGGTGTTTCTTGACGTCATTTAATGTATTTTCACAAAATATATTTAAAAATATCTTTATCTACATTTTTAATATAGTTGACTGTTACAAGTGCAAATCGCATTTGAACGAATAAATTGAGCTGTCCATTTATTCTTATTTTAAATTTTATTTTATGGTTAATGTCAACTTAATTAAAATTTTATAATTTTTATATTATTTCTTTATAGTATTAAGTAAATAGAATTTAAATTTATACTAACACATATCGACAAATTACGACTAGATATTTTAAAGGAGTATTCTTACATCTAAAAAGAAATTTATTCATATAGATAATTATTAGGTAGAGCACGGATATGTTTTCCAAGTGGTCGGCATAGCGAGGTGAGGGTGGATGCGGGCGCATTGGGTATATGAGCTCAGATCTCCTTTGCGTTGAGTTGTTGAGTTTAGCTGGTGAGCAAGTTGGTTCGTTCAGCTCAGATGGCGAGTGCGTTGTGTCGTCGAGCTCAGATGGCGGGCAGCAACGGGCTGGGCGAGCGCGAGGAGCGCGGGGAGCGCGGGGAGCGCGCCTGGCGCCGTAAGCTGCCACTCCACTCCATCATATCCTCGTCTCCCTGCACACGCGCACTCGACATACTCTCACCATCATACTCCTCAAGTTCCCAACTCTGAGATCGAGATTTTGAGATTGTTTAGAGGTAGACATGCTGCTTTTGAATCTTTATTTCACAATACCGTTTCCGTAACATTTTTTATCAATTCAAAGACAATAGGAACAATTTAATATGACAGTAACACAATAGTAAAATTAATTACCAAAACAAGGAAATTTAACTTTTTACAAAATAACAAGGAAGTTGTGACAAACTCTGTAATTACATGCAATTCTAAGGACCACAAAATGTCTAAATCAGACAAAATAAAGCGATGTTTTCTTTTGATTACACGCTATTCTATTCTATTCGTACGCGTGCAGGTTCGGGGGCCAGAAATTCAAATCACGTATTACGGTGTTAACACTTACATATAAGAGGTAATTACCATCATCGTGTGTGGCGCTGCGGTTGCGGCGTGCGTCGCAGGGGGCGCGGGCGGCACCAGTGGTGGAGGAGGGGCGGGCGGTGGCTCGGGGGACGCCGCCGCAGGAGAAAACGACGAAGGAGCGAGCGGCGATTGAGCTGAAAAAAAATTAGGATTTATATCCTACACTTGTAAGAACTAAGAGATTTAGAGATAAAATTATTAACTGTTTACCTGCAGCTGTGAGAGCAAGCACGAATTGACTCCAGTGCACGCAGCAGCCGCAGCAGAGCTGGAGAGCAGCGCGGCGCAACGCGCGGTGCAGCGCCATAAACAGCAAGGGGTTCACCGCAGCGTGCACATACGAGATGTGCAGCGTTATTTGGAAATACATCTATATAAAATCATAAACAAGAAGAAAGTATTAAAATGATGCACCTCGAAATGCTTTTATTTCAATTAAACAATCGTAAAAGAAAATGAGATCAAAAGATCTAACCACAATTAAAAGCTGCTATGACAAAATTCACAATACAGATGTAGTTAACGAATAAAAAAAAACGTACTTCATAAGCGACATGTGAAGTCAGAGCCGGATGGTGAAGAAGTGTTATAATGAACAGCGGACCCCAGAATAGAACGTAAGCGGCGGTTATGACGAGGAACATCCGCACGCGCCTCACGCCCTCCCTCTCTACTCGAGCAAGATATCCTCGCAGACGACGGCCGCCACCAAGAGGTAAACTGGCACTGCCCATACATTGGCCATCAGCTATAGCGCCATCTACAGTCTAGAAATTACAATCACAAGTTAAATATTCAAAGTCATTAATGTTAAAATTATTTCTAAAAGCAAAAAGCTTTTTAATAATATAGTAGAAAGTGAAATTTGCGAAAGGCGTTGAGTAAACCAAATGTCATTAATTCGTTGTTAATTATTTCATTCGCCTAAATTATTTTTATTTATCACAGCATTAATGTTCGAAAGTAGCTTAAGAAAAATAACAACAATATAAAAAGTAACAACGATTCAAGTAGTACTTAATACTAAAAAAATAAACTGCATCAAGTTTTATTTCCTAAAAAAGATTCAGCACATTGATATCACAAATGTGTTTTAGTCTTCACTAACTGCAATTTATTCTTTGAATTAAAATTGTCGAATTATTAAAGTTTTATCACAACTACATAGATTCCTGTAAATCAGAATAAAGGCGGAAGGGTTAAGGGTGCACACAGACGTAATATCTACTGTGACAAAGACATGACAGTGAAACATGGAGTATTTGCTCCAACATGCTCAGTACTTACTCGCGGTCCGACGCTGTTGGGCAGCGAATCCATGCGCCTGTTGTCGCCAGCCATGCTGACAAGCGTGGTCACTAAACCTGCTACCCGTACTGCTTCTACGTTAGCCTGCATGCCATAAGATTTAAATTATCGATACCTAAAATTTTCCTTCTTCCTACGACCAGCAAAATGCCAATGATAGTCTAATTTGAAAGAGAACATCAGCTTTACAAGAATCCAATCACGTTGTAGATCGAAATACGAAAATTTAAATCTTATTTGCTTATTGAATACATGGTGAGATCGGCAGATTGCCAACGGCAGAGTTTTGATGTTGTATTTGCATTTTTATAAAATTGGAAGTTTCACACAAAATATAACGGAATAACATTTTGAATTACTTTTCTTCGCCAGTACCTGTGTGCTGTCAAAACTACAATACCTTGTACACACTCATTACTGTATCTACGACTCTATTATTTCTTTCTGGAGCAAGCGCGAGGTGATGTTAATATCTTAATCGAATGATTATGAAGAAGTGGGAGATCAACGGTAGCTTTTTATCTAAGCCAGAACATAAATTAATGCGACAGCAATATATTCAACAAAGCGCCATTTATACACATTACTCAAATCAAAACTTTTCCGTGCTATATTTATTTGTTACCCAAACAAAGTAAATACGAACCTTGGTAAGATCACGGTGAAGTTTTCTCAAATGGAATAAAGTAAGTCCAACACAAACTGCGTTGACACCGATCCAAAGAGCGTTGAGTACATAATGCCGGAAAGGTCCTCGTACTAATGGGCATGATGGGGATGGGCCATAAGAACTGTAGGAGCCGGCGCTTGCCGCTAAAGCACCGGACAAGAACGTTGGTCCTAGATTTATAGTGATTGATGCAAACCATATCATAAATGTCCCAAACAGTACACACTGAAACAAAACACATACGTTACAGATAAAAAGAGACAAAAATATTGACTAGTTATGCTATCATATGGACTGATTCGTAGTAATAAAGTTATACTTGTGGGCTATCCATAAGTAAGGGAGCTGATAAGTCGGCTTGTTCTTCTTCGTTTTCAGGAAATATGGGGCTATCATTTAATACAGTAGTTAGCATGTTGACGGTTGACACAGTGACCTGAAATAAATAAAATGTGTTGACAAAAGCATTTTGATCAAAGCTTTCATGTATGATATTAACTAAAATCATCTACTACTTGTAAACTTTATAATTCCAACTTACAAGTAATAAGAAAGCTGTTTCTACTAGTGAACCTAAAATATTTTTTAAATAATTAAAATCAGCAAGTTATCTGACATTTTAGTATGACGATATAACTATAAAGTTGTTTTGAAGACATCCAATTAGTAAATTAATTTTTAAATGTCAAACGTTTAAAGCCGGTTCATCTTTCAGTATATTAATTCTAGAGAATACAATAAATGATGTTACTCGTGCATAGAATCTTTGCCGATGGTTTTATGACGTCACATATCTGACGATGCTCAGCAGATGAATGGTAATACTGCCGTGTTTTGATAGTTTATAGGCGTCTATCAATTAAGGTTTTATTACACGAAACATCTGTAAAAATATATAATATTTTAGGATAGAAATATTTTTTTTAGGTTATAAAATTAAATGAACATCCTTCCTTTTATATTCAAGAACCTCGTCGGGCAAAAGTAAATGGATTTCCAAAATGTTAGTATACAAATTCGAATAGAAACATTTATTTTTATTTGTCATATTAATAAAGAAAATTAATCAAGAATCTCTAGGTCTTTGAAAATACCTAATTCAATTTTATTTTGCAAATAATACCGCTCAAACCGATTCCAAGCTCCTTATAGGTTAGAAATAAAAGTCATCAGGACATTATCTTTATTTATTTAAACTTAATCACATACACAAGCAGTTTTATCTTCAAATTTATTCTTCAAAATCTGGTACATCTCTTTTCTTGAGTACATATAAAGGCATTGAAAATGGTACCAAAGAACCTGGTACAACAGTAGGGTATATCGAAGGTTGAGGTAAAAACGATAGTCTTTTATTTATATAGTGCGCTGGAGCAGTATATGCGGATACAAACGGCCCTTTAGGAAGTAATGGCGAAGAATATGAATACCGAAGTGTTGGAGGTGCGTAGAAAGAAGCCGCATACGGTGTTGCTGGAACATAAGACTTCGGTGGATCGAAAGATATTGACCTTCTGTTAAGGAAATGAGGAATAGATTCTAGACTATGTCTTGTTATTGATCTTTTTAGATGAGAGGTAGGGTACCAGTTTAACGGGTTGTCCTGTCTGTATGTTGTTTCACTTATATCACTGTGTTTTAATTCACTAGATGTCGCTACCGCGAACAGACACAACACTGCAAGTCTTAACATTTTAACGAACTGACCCCTGACAATATGGCGTGTAGAAAGTTCCACTTTAGAATAGCATGCACTCTAGTGTGTTACTAAGGCGCGATTGCAAGGTCGTCTGAAATTAGTGAAAGGTTTCACTTGCGATTATGAAATTGTTTATTGTAGTATTGTAATGGCTTTATAACAAAAATGTTATATGTTTTAAAAGCTTTCTAAATGTATAATTCGCGTAGTAGAACGCGCGGTGCAGACGAGAGCACGGCTTTGAGTAAGGCCAACAACTGAGGAACGTTTTTTTGCCGGTCACATCTTTCCTAATGAGTCAACCTCGTGCAAAATCTCATGTCACCTTTATGATTGGGGCGTAATAAATTAAATTATAATAACAAGCAGTAGTCGACCCGGATATACCATTTGTATCTACAAATGAATATTAATTCTGCTTCTAATTGACTCGCATTTGCACGTTACTTCGTCCGCTCGTAATTTAGAAAAAACTACGTAAATAGCCTATGTGTTTTTCCAGACTGTTTTACATCGGTGTTAAACTAAATCAAGATCTGTTAAGCCGTTTTGGAGTAATGTACAAACATCCATCCATGCAAACTTACGCATTTATAATATTAGTACTTTCGTTACAGTACATTTTAGTATACTTACGTTTTATGTGTGCGTGTGATATGATTGTACTTTTAAACGTCTTGAACTTTTTCATTTTGATACTTGCTTTAGTTATTTACATATTTTTCTTACGATTAAGGCCATTATGTTGATGCATCCTCCATCTATCTGCGAATAAATTCAAAACTGTGTAAAGACAACCAACCAGCGAACAGCGTCTCGAATCTCTCGGTCGCAACGTGTAGAAGCTAAAGAAGGGTTGCATGATGATTTGGATTTAGTCTCAAATGGACCCAGTATTTGGTGTTCCAATTTTTCAATATTTCTGTCTTTCAAAGCGCCTGATCGTTTATAACTACTTAAAACTTCTACTAGCAACGTTGTTATTTATTGAATAGGCGTTTAATATTTTGTATGCTACATTATAAAGATGTGGTTATTTAACATAAAGTGTCTTACTACTCGTTTATCACCTTAAGCTATAAATTATACTTATATGTTTGTTGTATTGGTTTTATTAAGGACAATTTTTTGTATATTATAAAGCAAGGGAGTAAGTGGTCACCAGGATCCGCCGAAATAGTGTAGAGACCGCTGCTCTTAGACATCTACATGCATCTGGCCTATCTTTAATTCGCCCTGGAGAAGGGAGGCACAAATAGGATTTTATCCTAACCTAAAATAAAATAAACTTAACGATTAAGAGATTAATTATATATTAATGACTTATCCAATATCTTTAACCGAGATATAACTGGTGTGGAAATATAGTTGTGTAAATGATTAACAATAAATTTTTAGTATCGAATGTAAGTTATTGCGAAGGTAAAGTACTTAATAGTTACATAACTTAAGTACTTATTGGTTAAGATTTCAGTTGTTAAGGTAACACAGAGACAACATCTACCACAAATTAATTTTGAACAGTGTAAACTGATTTTACATTACACTAAAATCGAATACTCGACAATAATTCATAGTCTTAGTTTCCACTGCCAAGAACCCTCTAAAAAACATATGTTTTTTTTTCGAGTTTCGCCATTGGAATCATACTATATTTGAGCCAAATGGACTTGATAGTAATTCAAATCAAAGTAAGAGAATTATTTTCTACAGTTCTCTTTTATACTAATAGCTCGTTATGTCCTCACTGCGAATTACGTGTATAAAATCATGACATCCCTTTCACCCTCTTTGAAAAGATAGAGACAAAAGTATATGTTACTACAAGTATCATGTAATTAGTCATAGTTGGTACTATAACATTTACAAAATGTCAACAAGACGTGGAAAATTTCTAAAATGAAGTCCAAAAAAAGTTATTTAATATTCTATACTAAGATCGAGTGCCTAGGTATAAGTAAATAAATTAGACTATTAAGTTATGAATAAACTGTTGCTTAAATAGTCCTATAGTACCGATTCTAAGTACGGCAATAATACTGCTTCTGTGTTTGTTAAACACCTAAAGGCTTTACAGATTTCACTCTTTATTTGGAAGGTATAAATAACCCCATACCAATACTTCACCTATCTTCATCACTTAAATACTTTATGAATATTTCCAATAGTTAAAACATGATGTTTTAATTAATTTAATTTATAATTGAAAGTCAATTATTTATTACCTTACCGATAACCGGTGTCGATCTAAATGTGAAGGCGTTACGTGTTTTTTTGTCCTTTTTTGTGATTAAACTGTCAGGTGTTTGATGTTCCGAGTTGTCCCGGGTCTAGATGACCTTGTGGTCTGTAAATACCAGCTTCCTGGTCCACTTAGTATCTCGTTGAGCGACAACGCCCCTTATTTTGTCCTACGATAAATCCGATTAAGTATAAATAATCCGTGTATCGTTGTATCAGCATCAGTCGTCCTGAAAACTTCTAAGATGTTCAAGTTTGTGTTGTGTGCCCTCTTCGCTGCCGCGGTCGCCGACCCGCAGTTCCTGTACACTCCTTACTCGGAGTCTTACATCGCCCCGGCGACTACCACCGTCACGAAGCACGCCAGCAGCGTCGTCACCGCCCCCTACTACTCTTCCTACCCCTATGACATCCCTCACTTCATCAAGAAGCGTGAGGCTCAATTCATCCCCAGCGCAGTGGTAACACCAACGACCTACGTAAGCAACTGGGCGTCTCCTTACAACTACTTGAACTCCAACGCGTACCTTCCTTATGCTTCAGTGCTGGACGCTCATTTGATCAAGAAGAGGTCCGCTGGTCTTCTCGCTCCTGCCAGTTACATCACTCCTTACAGCTCCTACATTGCCCCCGGTGCTTTGACCTATTCCTCCGGTTTGTACCACGGTAACCCTCTATACTCCTCGTACATCGCTCCCGCTCATCTTATCAAGAAGAGGTCCGCCGCCTGGGCCACTCCGTACCTCGCTGCTCCGATTGCATCCACCTACGTGGCGTCGTCCCCTCTTGCTACCTCTTACTCCGCGGCTGTTCTTCCCAGCACCCCCTACTGGTCCGGCTACGGTGCTTTCCCCTACATCAAGAAGTAAGAAGCTTTAATAGTTTAGCGACTCAAACGACCCACGACCTAACGTTTGTACAGGCATGCAATTTTTTTTGTAAATACACGATTTTGAATTGAATGTACTCTTTTATTTTATGTGATTTCCTTACTAGTATTCGCGGCAAAAAATCAATTGTGCAAATCAACTGGAAGTTTTAATCCGGCGCTTTTGTAATTTGCTTATGTATGTTTTTCAGACTGACTCTATTGAGCCTTGAACACTACTTTAAAATAAGTTAACTGACTTTTAATGAAAAAAATAATTTATTAACCTTTACTTTACCGATAAGTGAGACTAATTCGGGAACGCAATTTAACCTTGTACTAGTTAAAAAGAAAAAAAATAGTTTCCAGAAACTTATTGAATTTGTGACAGTTGCTAAAAAAATCTTTATTTGATTACTTACGTTTGCTTTTAACGTCATGAAAATTAAAAACCGTTTCTAAGACCACAAACATGTAACAGATGGACAGAATAAAAGCCATCTTTTTCAGTGTAATTATTATTTAAATTGTTTATACTTTCGTGAGAGGTTATTATAAATAATCTGTCAGTGTACTTCGTGCCCAAAATGGTCGCTGCACGAATTAAATACAAATTTTGTCAATAAAAATTGCAATGATAAATTTCTCGCAAATATTCGCGTTAGAACCCCATAAAGAACCAGAGTTCTTGTAATGTTAACATTACTTATTATACAATATCTTCCATGTCATCTTCTAAACATCATTTTAATAATAAAATTCGTGTCTGCGATGTCATTGTATCTATTGTCCGCTCTACTTCGTACACTTTCATTTTTTTGTATTATTATTGTATCGGGCACGAGGTGATGCAACAGCTTACCTTTGAAGCTTTGATATCATTTTTGCATTGTATCTTCGACAACTTTAATTTGCAGTCATAGAATTCTTATTTAAAAACTATCAACCTTATTATAGTTAGATGAGGAATATTTTCGCGATGCACAGTTAAATGTTGGTGTAGATTTAAGTTTGTAAAAGGATTTGATCGTGACTTTAGAAGTCGGTGGCTGTGTTACGCAATTGCAAATAATTATCCACGTTTGAAAGTCAGAAATTAACGGAGACGATAAACGTAGAAATGGGCAATTTAAGATATAGTTCCTTTTTTTTATAAAAGAAGGGGCCAAACGAGCGGCGGGAACACAAAGGTGGTCAACGACGCCGATAGACATCGCAACACCAGAGGAACAACATATACGTTGCCGGCCTTAAAAAGGTAAGGTAAGGTATCCTTTTACTAATGTATGAAATTGTAGCGAATAAAAATCTGTTACTTCAATTACGATATACGAGCACAAGAGAACATTTATTTGAAAAAATAGTACTTTACTAACAGCCGAATATTGAAACGAATCTTTGCTACACAAACGCTGCTAATAATATAACAAAATAACATTTTAATTAAATTTGGAGTTTCATCTTGGGCTTTCCATTTAAGACGCTACGCTGTTAATTTAAATGTCGTTTCAGTGATTTATTTTAAATCTGGCAACACTAAGCACAGCTACCAGTAAAAAATAGTCATTTGCGTCTTATCAAATAAATCTAGCCTTAGCGTTGTCTTAACCCGCAAACGCGGATATTGCCACGCCTTTCACAATAACTTGTATAAACAAATGAACACAAGCTCATTGAAAGGCCCAATGACGTTTGAGTTTTAACTGACATTAAAAAAATTTTGTTCTCTATTTTTGTTCGTTAATTTTTTTGTTGTTTTTTTTTAACGTTTTGCCAATTTAATTACTTTGTAAAAGCTAGGTTTTATACCAGTCGTCGCTTGGATTTCTATATTTCGCCATGAATTTAAAAATATAATTTATTTTCAATACTAGACTATTGATTGGATTGTGGTGAAACTTTTGGAGGCTTATCTAAAGACGGTAAGGTCTTAGGTCTAGGAAATTAAAAAAAAACACTTTTATGTAGGCCTTACATACCAAACCAACGTTACCTCTTTTATTTAGGATAAAGCGAAGTTTTTTTAAAAGATAGAGCAACCAAGTTTCTTTTTATATTTATAATTTAAAATTGCTAATGCTCGCGACTTAGTCCACGTGAAATTAAAAATATAGCCTATGTTACTCACAGATAAATTACCTTTCTAACGGTGAAAGAATTTTTAAAATCGGCCCAGTA
>JAOCNA010000019.1:1588341-1602767 GCA_026546675.1 Papilio helenus | reverse complement strand
CATGGAATCAGCATAGCGCATAATGGTGGAACGTCGTTCGCTTCGCCAAAATTAAAACAAGTAAATTCAATTGACTTAATGACTTTAAAAAAATATTCGCGATCACGATTTGAACTAATGACTTGTATCTTGTACTTACCAAATATCTTATTTATGTTGGAGATATAACATGTACTAAATATTTAAACTATACATTACGTAATTTTTTTATGAGCACAATCGTGCGAAAAAAATTGATGTACAGCGCCATCTATGAATAATATCGAGTAACTGACAAAAAACCAAAACTGTCCGTTTTTAAATTATATCCTAATTAAAAAATATTAAATTAATAAACAGATAAATTATGAAATCATTATCCCTGACTAATCAGATATAATCTAAAAGTATAAGTAACAGTTAAACAGTAGGAAAACTACTAGAAAACAGCTGACCAAGTAACGCCATTAAAGTTCGATTCGCCAAAGATATCGTCTAATTAGCAAACGTAATAAAGATCGATTGATTAATCTCTGATGCGAAAAACCTGTTTGATTGGACACCTGCGACTTTGGCGGAAGATTGCCGTCTGACATTTTGCTATATATCACAAAGATGTGTTAACATAGACTGGTCGGTTGAAACATAATCTTTTTTAACACTGTTCGAATTATTTTATGACATAACAACTTTTAACATACCATTTGTAAATAAGGGGTCAATTATTGATGCACTTACCTTATCATTTTGGAAGACAAAATGTTTTCTATTAATTATTTTATGAATAGATATATTTAATTCGTTTTATTTATACATAAATAACAGATAATTAAACAAAGTTATGGTAAATATGTTTTGAACTTTATTGTTAATAATTTTTGTATGCACCGTACGATATTTGAGATTGATTATTTCGTTATTATTAAAACAACGTTTGTTAACTGTGACTTTTGTTAGGTTTATAACGTAAGTTTATCTCGTCACTTTAGTTTATTGTAATTTAAGTTTCAACTAATATACAAAGAAATGATTTGTTTAAATTTTGGTTAAAATTTATTTAAAAACTATAGTTGAATGAAAGAAGTTACTGTACAGTTACAAACTTTATATTTATATCTATACTCTATTAGTATATATAAAAAGAGAAAATATTTGAATTTTTGGATTTTTTATGTATCGAAACAACACACTGAAATCGATCCAGGATTTGAAATTTTTTCACCGTTAAAAAGCTAAGTTATCAGCTAGTAACATAGGTTTTATTTTTTAATTCGGACGGACGAAGTCACGAGCAACAGCTATTTTATTATATTTTATGAATGTCGAGTCAGTATTGAGTTTTTAGTCAATAGTTAAGTTGTTTTTACGCATGTTCATTTTTAACGTAGCGTTTTAACAACACAAACTCGTCAAAAATTAGACTAATCTTTTTTTATTTTCAAACACAATAGACTGAACTGAATAGCAATAGATATAATCTTCTTATCTTGATTGTATTTAATGTTACTATATTGATCGGATTACGAATTTAAAATCCATCATCACGATCTCTGTAAGTGTTGATAGAAGATATATCTAACTATCAAATTAATTATATTATAACATGGTTACTCAATTGAAGAGCTTATCTGTTGTTGAAACTTATAGTCCGATAAACATCTGATCGCGTCTAGGAGCGTCGGTACCACATGTAGCTCCTTGATTTATAATCTGCAGGGCCTGGGATCGACCCCAGCCATGTATTTTTCGATTACCGAATTTCATATGTACTTTATTCGATATTACGATGAAGAAAAACATCATGACACACATATATGTGAAGAAATTCAAAGTTATGTGCAGTCAACCAACCCGCAATGTGCCAGTGTTGTTTTAGCTCCGAAATAAAAGACGTACTATACCAAAACATTAGAAAAACATAGAAGAAAGAAATATAGGCTAAAGCGCGCGAAATATAACCTACTAGCTTATACCCGCGACTCGCGTAAATTAAAATAAAAAAAACTAGTAGTCTCTATGTTCTTGTAGACTATCCTCTATATCTATACTAAATGTTATAGAAATCCGTTCAGCAGTTTAGGCTACAAACTCTAACAAACATCCATCGATCTAAACTGTCGCATTTATAATATTAGTATGATTTAAATGCATTGCATTATTTAAAAGTAACATATCAATTTAATGGTTAAAATATGACTATGACTATAAACACGTGCAGTATCTATCATAATATTGCACGGCAGTCGAGACATCTATTATGTTAATAATACCGGTTATAGCGAGAATATCCACATATTACGTGATTTAGCATTTTAAGAGGCACCATTTCTATGTAACTGTTCGTTCACATTGCTTTACAAAGATCGTCTTATTCTTCTTGAATTATGTTTGATAATCAAAATACATATGTACTTTTAAAACGACATAGTTCGTTGTAATTACATAATACTTCTTTTCTTATGGAATAACCTACATGTATTGTGACTTTTGTAGGTTATTTAATAAATTACCATAATCTATATGCTTAAAGTGGCGGGAACTCTCACTAATCAATTTATGCAAAATGGCCGCCGGAACTCGATTATTATCTGTCATAGTGTAGGCACTAGTTATGATTCGTAGCCGGATTATGTTACCGGACCTAATTATATGAATGCAAATAAATCGCCCTGTCTATTTCTACAAACTAAAAGCGGGCGCACACCTTTGACTAAACTATGGCACAACTGTTGTGCGATTGTCGATTGTTTTGCAGCCAATTCAACTGTTTTGCACAACTAAAAATCGAGTAGTGTGCGCACCTCCTTATGGAGGTTATGCTCATAGGGATCAAAGCTAAATCAGCTAAACAGTTGTGCGATAGTTTAGTTTCAGGTGTGCGCGCGTTCTAAATAAATGGAAACATTCAAGTTCAACACCTTTTGTTTTATTATCAGACTACGTGCTGTTTTATCATTTAAACCATTCAAGCTATATTTAATTGTAACCGGATATTTTGTATCTGTAATCAGAAACATATTCAGTATTAGAAGAATTGTAACTGTTTTATCGGATTTATTTAATGAAAAAAGGTTAATTTGTATAAAAAGAGGCAGGCATGCAACATTAAAGAGTAATACGGCTAAGATTGTTGATCAAATTGACATGCAATTGATTTTAACATAGATAAATAACCTATTTATGTATCAAATTAGTCCACATTTTATTGGCCTGTATTGATTATTTTCAAATAAATGTCCATTAGAAATCTATAATGGAAATAATTTAAATATTTCAGTTAACAGTTCCTATTGCGGAAAATATTTTAATGTGCACAAAAATGTTTTAAAAACGTCACAACTGTGCTTATAAATTGTAATGTGATGTATTTTAGTGTTGCCAGAAACAAAATCGGTAATAAAAATGTTTAAAATCTAAACTTTATGGACGGAGGTCATAAGGTCAAGTCGTAGACCGGTCTCACGTCATTTGTATTATAAATTCGTAGATTCGACGCTTCTTATTAATCTGTAAATGAGAAGAATATCTTTTTTTTTTGTCGAAAGTCACGAGAATTTGAAGCTTCGGTCATTTATGAAAGTTATAATATTAATATAAGAATCAATTTAATGTTAAAGTTATTATTATTTGACATTTGCATACTTTTAACTTATGTTATGATAAGCATAAATCTAGGTTAACCTAGCTAACCGAATTTGATTATTAAAAGAAATGTAGAACAAAAAATTGTTTTAAAAACTATCAGCCTCTTTATAAGGAGATAATCAATTTTAAAAAGAAACCATATTATAGCTAAAATGCGTGACTAAAATTTAATAATTTTAGCGCCATGCGTCATATATATTCAGTAATCCTTATGCCCGCTATTATCAAGTTTTAGAACAACTTTAATTAAATATTTCTCATTTCAAATGAAAATCGATTATAAGATGAATGATATTATTAATTTGCGTCGGAAAATAATAATAGATAGCGTAAAGACGCAAAACTTTCGTGTTTCCTCTCACGATGATCTACTCGTATGCTTTTGCTTCATTCCGACTAAGGGCCTGTCCCACCACTGGCTGATAGAGGCTCAGACAGCTTAAAAATGACGTCACTATTAGATAAGGGAACAAAATCTGATATTTCCATCACATGTTTTACACATTGGATTGTTATCAGACAATTTACAATTTGGAGGGACAGGCCCTTAATCTCGCGTGTTGATGTTGCTGTCAGTTTATTATACCTCTATGATTTTCAACGACCTTCAACGCCAAAATGTCAAAAATCAAATAAGCACAAAACATAACGGCTATTCTGTCAATTAGAGTTCAATGCCCGTACATTCTACATGTACGGGACGTTATTTCAAAAACTTAATGTTAACTTTTTTTCCAGCATTTATGGAGCCGGATCACATTGGTAAGAGGTACAGACGGAAACGGTCTACAGAATCTCATAGCAGGCAGAAACGAGAAGCCCCTTATGTCATCTACCCGGAGATCCTGGTTATTGTAGATTATGATGGATATAGGTATGACATACATTAGTTTCATATTTAAATATTCAGCCTTTCCATATAACGGTTAGCTCCGCGATATCAGGATTCAGTGTCGGTATTAAAAAAGTTATTCCAAGTTAGACTGAAATATGTTCTACTTCTGTATGTACCTTATTAGTAAGAATTAATATAAATTTCAGATTACACGGAGGTGATAATGTTCAAATCAAGCGTTACTTCGTATCCTTCTGGAATGGTGTCGACCTGCGATATAAACTGCTGAAAGGGCCCAGAATAAGGATATCTATTGCCGGTATTATTATATCTCGGGTAAGTTATGTTATGTACTTTTAATTCACTGTACCACACTACAACTGTTTTCTCATACAAGAGGTTTTTTATGGAATTATGCCTAAGTGTTTTTTTTTTTAAAGAAAACAAGGGCAGTGCTAATAAATGCGTTTAATTCGAAATTTCAAGTTTAGAATTTTAAAAAAAATTCTATTGCTGTGACATTAATTTGAAATTAACTATTTCGTCTGTTTCGATACAAAGTTCTTCGAGAAAATTCTTTTTGGATTTCGGATAGCCTTCTAGAACCGCTTCAATCATATCAGAGCAAAGTCTTTTACGTTTCCTAAAAAAATAAGGACAAAGATTAGAAGATCGTGTCGTTAAAGTTCGATTTGTCATAGAGTATATGAACTTTTTCTGCTAATTATAGCAAATCCTTATTTTTAAATTATACCTATATTCTTTTAAAAGTCCAGCATGTTTATCCATTATAGCTTTTTTAGCATCAGCACTTATTACTTCTGTCGAACAACGCAATGTTTCCAATTTATTTTCTAATCGGCTAATATTATTTTTCTTTTCGTCTATCTGTGAATTAGCAGTTTCCGTTGTGGGCGTTGACAGTAACTTTTTAAGTTTCGTCTCCGATTCTTTTAACGCGTTACTCTTTTCGGCCAGTTCTTGGGTGACTAGTTTAAATTGCGAATCGTAATCTGTGAAAAAAAAACAATGACCTTGTTTAAAAATCGATTTAAAAAAAGAACAATCTCGATTTTAGTTAAATTGATAAACAATTTTCAAACCGGTTTTCAGAAAAATAATGACTTGATGATAATTTAACAGATGTTCTATTCATCACCTATTCGGATAGTGGTTAGCACTACATCATAGAAAAAGGTCAAATCAGAAGTTCGAATTTCCCATTCATGTAATTAACGCGATATTTAAAAGAACAATACAAACATTTTTAATTTACTTCTCTGCCTGTGGGATTATTCGTTAATGCTATAAAAGACCAATACTTGAATTATATGATTTTTGAAAGTTAACCAATAATACCCTTAACTTAGTCTACTATTGTTTTCATCTACATTAATACGAATTTAACGTGAATAGTATGTGTTAATAAAATAAATACATTTTCAATTTTTTTAGGTTAATTGTTAATATTTTTATTCGTAATTAAAATAAAATATTTACCTTCAACATCGCTATTTTCTTGCGTATCCTCACTTTGTATAGCAACATAAACTTTTTGTTTGCCGTACAATTTGCATTTAATTTTTCCCGCGTCGGCTAACGCGTCCAATGTCTTCTGAATCACAGACTTTGTGTACGCTCCTCTCAAATTTACCGTAACATCGGCACAAGAATACGGCCTATTTGTATCTTGTAAATACTTTAAAACCGTTTCATTAGCCATTATTGTTTATAACCTATTTCCGTACGCTTAAACCGGCTAATTCAATGTTTACTTTTTTTTAAATTACAGACAAAGGTCAACATCATACTGCCAAAATGTTTACTTTTATAAAATTGTTCTGATAAAGATATTTTTAGGATTTTTTAAAAATTGGTTTTATTGTTTTAATTATTATATGGGAATAATATTTCACATTCCATATAGGTAATCATAAATTAAAAATGCAAGTAACATTTTAGCGGGAATTAACTATTTCTAGTGTTTTATATTGCTATTAAATTTTATTACTTTTGGTTAAAAGAGGTTAATTAATATTAACCTTTTGTTTTACTCATTTACGTTCCCTTATAATTTTCCGATTTCGTTTAATTTTAGATATTTTTTATAAATCATGATAATCTTAGTCTACGATTCGGAATTTTCATTAATTCTTCTGTCAAATTATAATTTCTGAACAATAAGTCGCCTATCATTTAAAAATTCCAGCAACTGGTAATATTTTATTTGTAACCATTGTATCGAATGCTTTATT
The DNA here is from genome assembly GCA_026546675.1 of Papilio helenus. Classification (NCBI taxonomy): domain Eukaryota; kingdom Metazoa; phylum Arthropoda; class Insecta; order Lepidoptera; family Papilionidae; genus Papilio; species Papilio helenus. Next base: position 1,596,053 of record JAOCNA010000019.1, on the reverse strand, counting down.
ACCATTAATTAAAGTTTTGCGACTCGAAGTGAAGAAAATATTATTGATGAAATCAAAACCGGTTCGTTCGGAAATTTGAATAATTTGAATAAATCTGTGACACCTGCAATATTAATAAGATTGTTGGAATTATTTCATTGTTTTTATAAATATTAGTTCGGTGAAAATGTTAGTGGCCGTCTGCCTCTGAAACTAGTTTAATCTACGAAAAAATATACGGATAAATAATTTTCGGTTATTCAAGGTCAAGAAAGTTTTGTTAATCATCACGTTGCAACTTGTCTCGTTGACACGTGATTTAGTTTTTATTTAAATTAAAAATACACGTGATGCATGACATAATTTTAATCCGATGGTGTTAGTGTGCATTTTTGTTTTTTCTAGGCATTTTTCACAAAAATTTCTTTTAAATTCTTTTTTCACTCTGTAAAGCAGATCGTAACAGCAAATCAACCGACATTTCCCATACTAGGACCTAAATATAATTGGCAATGGGCAGGGCACATTGCTCGTAAAACATGGCCAATGAGGTCAAAAGGCTTAAGAATGCCAACCGTAAACTAGACATCGAATCTATTGGCCGAAGATCTATTCAATATTGTGGAAGACAGGCGACATTCTTTTAAGGTGTGAATGTGGAACATTACGTTGGTATTGTAAGGTCATAAAATATTTAAACATATTGCGAATGTCTATGGTCTTTTAAAACAAAATCAGGTGGCTGTATATTCGGTTTTAAAATTGTACTAGGGTGAGTTAGATAGATAGGTTCCATTTAACGGATTGAACGTGTTTATTTTAAACTTAAGAATATCTTCTGAGTAAAAGTATTTGGTTGCAGGGTCGTGATGCCACACCTTACCTGGAAAGGAATCGTGTTGGCCGCGACGCTATCGACTCGGCGGCGGCGCTCACAGACATGGGCAAATATCTCTTCAGAGAGCGGCGGCTGCCAGTCTACGATATCGCTGTTGCTATTACGAAGTAAGTTTTTTTTAAATCATAGAGTAAGTAATGAAGACTTTCAATTCCTTTCAGCCAGTCTCTAACTATTTTAAATATTTTTTCTGGAAAGTGTTTGAGAAGTTTACTTTGTCTAAGTAACTATTAATCATTCTTAGGAATATTGGACCGTTTTCTCTGTTCACCACTGTTTATTAATACTACACTTGTTGGAAAAGTATATTAATTTCATTGAGATTAGAAATATTTCTCTTGCCATTTAATCTTTGTTACTCTGTTATAAGCATTATCTAGATAGCTATAATTAATTACGATCGTATTATGAAGAATTGGGCAATGACCAATGATGGTATATTTATGAGAAAATTGTACATCAAGTTTTAATTATGAAACGAGATATGAAGATACTTTAATAACAAGGCAATAAACTGAAATGTTAATAGTCTATTTGCAACAATAATTTATTTATGATTTCTGAATTTAAGTAAACACGTTATCGATGTTTAAATAGTAGTACTGTGGGAAACCGTCACTTAAATAAACGACTTTGTGTAAATTTGTATAATTAACCCATGACTTGTGAATAAGGGCACTTAAAATATATGCAATTATATAGTCAATTTGATTATATTGATTTTATATTATATGGAAAATTCTTTGGGGATAATGACATGGTCAGATTGACCAAATAATATTTCGTACACCTTTTATATTGACGTAAGTATTGTTGTTTTGTATCTATAAGTCAAATTGCCTGAAATATAATATTCCAACTAGATTAAAACTTTCACGAAATCAATTTCAAATTGACCACAAAAATTAATCACAACCATTTCTTGTTTGTGGTTTCATTTGATTCTATTAAAAAAGTAATGACTTAATTTCATTATTTATTTATTTATTTCGTGCAAAACCAAGATTGGAAAGAGGTAAGTATGTTCAATATTTATTAGAATACATGTTTTAAAATTTGGCGCCATTATTACAACTACTGTTTGACATTTGACAGTAATAGGCAATAGTTTTATATTTGAAGTTAATTAGGATAAGGCAAAGATGGTGAAGATGGTTAACCTAATTTCACATGCAGGTATGACATGTGCCGGCGACGGAAGGGTGGTCGCTGCACGAAAGGCACCGCTGGTAAATTTATTTCAAAAAGATGTTTATAGGTCTACTGGCTGGTAAAATAAAATCAGCATTAACCGAAGCTTAAAAGTGAAATAATCGGCTTGATAATTTTAATGTTACGAGGTAAAGGAATCGGTAATGGCGCTGAATATTTCCATAGACAATATATTACTTTTTAATTGTATAATGCATAAGCAAAAAGTTTACATACTTTAAAATTTAAAATGTGCAATTGCATAAAATATTAGAAAGTAAAATATTGGCGAACGTTTACGTAACGGCCGCTTACACAAACCAGACTGTTTGGACAGAGACTTTGTTTCGCATGAGGTACCTAATTGTGGGTATATTCATATAACAAAGCCGACATTACCCTACTCTTGATAGAGAAAGGGATTTTGATAGCAACTTATTCAGTATATTTCGATCGCTTTCAGACTAGACATGTGCAGGAGACAATATGCAAACGATGCGTGCAATAGGGGGACAGCAGGTACGCGTGATTGGTACATTCATGGGCACGCCTTATCAAATCCCACTCCTATTACACGTCACAACGGGATCATATCCCCTACCGCAATATCCACTACCTGATTCCATGACTGCATTAGCACTTGTCAATAATCTATCTCTAGCAGTCTATTAGTTGATTTCCTATTTTTCATGTACATAGATATTCTATCATGTAGTTTAGGTATCACTTCGTCTATGACCATTATACTATTTATTACTTTTTTTTAGATATGACTTCATCGTTGTAAATGACTTGTACGTACAGTATTATAAAAAGCATGTTATAGCTTGTAGGAAATATTTTTAGTGACTGTATAGTTTGCATGTTAACGCAGTAATAACCCACCTATTTATTACAAAATATTGATTGGTTTACGAAGACCGTTTCAAAAGATCAGTAGAACATCGTATAGTAAGAAAGTTGCGTAAACGCACAGACCAGTTGGCCCTACCTTACTTAAATGACACGAGGACACAGTAAAATACAGACCTAACCATCTCCAGGACATCCAATTATAAATTATAATCATTATCTGTGCAGTAAATTAAAGATCAATTTAAGAAATACGCGTCTAAAAAGTATCCATAGACAATGTAAAATTCCTTTCAAATCAAATTCTTTTTGATTATTTGAAAAGTTCAAAGACTAAGAAATCATAGAACTATAAATTAACGACTTACAGATAAAAAAATGAATTAAATTGAAAGAAGTACTGGCCGCTATTGACTTTTATTTATATTTTTTCAAATAGAACCTGCATGCTATTTATAGATAATAAAATGTAGTTAATCGTTTTAATAAAATTGCATGCTTGTATTGAAGTATCTATTCAAATTATTTAAATAGTGCTTTATAAATACGGTAAAGGATCTACGTAGTTTATAAGACAAATAGTAGTAGAGGCTATTGGTTCCCAATATTAATAAAAAAATGTTATAGCTTTGCATGACTAACATAGACATTACATTATTTTATATAATTATTTAGTTCTTGATATTTATTATCTACTATATCTACATATTCAAACATGTCATGTAAGTACCTACATTTCCACTTTAAAAATTACATCAATTTTCAACTACCCTACATTGTCATTTATTCCTTATTTCCTTTTGTTCGATACATTTCCTTATAGATTATTTGCTTTTTCACACTTTTCTTTGAAATATTCATAAATCTAAACCATATTGTAGTCTTTGACAGTTGTTTCTTGATTTTCCAATTTAAAGTATTTCCAGTTAAACTTACTTAATTTTTTATTTTAATCGTTTATTATCTACGCTGGTTTTAATATTATTTATCAAACAGGGTTTGCATACGTGGGTGGAGCGTGTGTTGTCAACAAAAGATTAGAAAAAGTGAATTCAGTTGCTATTATTGAGGACACCGGCGGCTTCTCTGGGATTATCGTCGCTGCGCACGAAGTCGGCCATTTGTGAGTATTTTTTTTTTGTATTTAGCGACCTTAGCGACACTTAGAATCCTTCCCCGGCTACGGCTAAGGGACTCCCTTAAAAACAATTAACAATTATTAGTTAAGTTATCAAGAAATCCACTTAATAACTATAGTAAAGAGTCAACATTCATACAGTGTACTAATTGATTTTCTTAATAATCTTTCAGATTGGGAGCAGTTCACGATGGCAGCCCGCCTCCATCGTACCTCGGCGGTCCCGGCGCGGAGAAATGCAGATGGGAGGATGGCTTCATCATGTCCGATCTCAGGCACACAGAGAAAGGTTTCAGATGGTCTCCATGCAGTGTACAGAGCTTCCATCACTTTTTAAAGTAAGTATAATTCTTAAGATTTATTTTGTTAAAAATATTAACAATTACCTAACGTACTTTTTAGTTTGTTCTGAAGTCGTATAAATATCATTTGCTCGTATTTTGATTTAAATATTTTCTCCTGTCTTAAACTTTTAGATTTACTGCCGCACTCAATGGTTAAGTAGTTTACACAGAGTTGATACAATCTACACTAAATGACCCCACATTAAACATTGTGAGTACCGTTGCAGCGGCGACACGGCGACGTGCCTGTACAACTCGCCGCACGAAGACGACTCTCTGCCGCGCGTGCTGCCGGGCCGCCTGCTCACGCTGGACGCGCAGTGCCGCAAGGATAGAGGCACCAGGTTTATGTCATACACATACAAACATTTCACACATTCATACAAACATTCTTAACTCGACAGAACTATTAGACAATAGTCCTCTTGGTGATAGAAGATAAATGTGTGTTTTATATGATCTTGATAGATGATATCAAGCACGATGCACCAATCCCACAACTAATTTTAAAAAAAAACTTAGTAACTAGTCTATGTCTTCTTTAAGACTATGTTTCACATCTATGACTAATTTAATAGAGATACGTTAAACCGTTTTGGCGATAGGTAGTAACAAATATTCATCCATCCGTACTTTAGCAATTATAATATTAGTATAATACTCTCTAACTCCCTGTACATTGTCGATACATTGCATTCCGATCTTCGTACTTTTTGTATTTTGTCTCTTTTCGATATTAAAACATAGATTAATTTTCCTATGTTTACAATTCCAGCGCGTGCTTCAAGGACGAGCGTGTGTGCGCGCAGCTGTTCTGTTTCGACGCGGCGAGCGGCTACTGCGTGGCGTACAGGCCTGCCGCTGAGGGCTCGCCTTGCGGGGATGGACAGGTATGCTATTCGAACTGTCGCCTGCAAATATAGTTAGCGCTGATTTTAAAAAAAAGTAACCTATAACATGCCCGTCCACGTCCGCTACCCTCCAGTGAAAGTTCCGTCAAAATTGTCCCAGCCGTTTCGGAGATTACCCGGAAAAAACGCGGCTTGCGGAAATAACAATCGTGTACTTATAAAAGGCATTGTGAATAAAACAGTAGATGTCAATTTCAAGGTTAGAATAAAAACGTTTGAAAAACAAATGTATTACGATAAAGATCTTTTTTATCTGTATTTGTCTCAGCTATGGAACTGCTTCATGAAAAATTATAGTCGAATATAGTGGTACAAAAAATTGTTTGTTATAATAATATGTCCTTTGTAAGTTGTCGGAAAATATTCAAATGTCAGCCGAGCGAACCCGGTTGTTATTACTTGGTTACTTATCATATGACAAAATTGCAAAATATTAATAGATTTGAATAATTCATTAGGTTCATCGACCGAACGTTCTAATGATGAAATACGTTCGAAGGCTGTTCAGGTGTCGAAGGTACTCGTGCCCGCTGTCCTCAAAAAAAAAACTCGGAATCTTTTAAAATATCACAGGCCGAAGGCATCATATGGATGGTAAATATTTCGTGATATATGATATTTAAAAACATATTTTTTTCCACTAAAAATACCTTTTTATTGACCTCGGTGAATTTACTTTATTACTTATTCTAATAACGTACACCCAAAAATACAAATCGTTTATTTTTGTGAAACGATTTGCGAAGGATTTTTCAGTTTCAAACATGACCATGTTCGTATTCATAATACATGTTCCAATAATTTTGATTTTCAATAAGGTTAATCTCGTATAACATGGCTAGTTAACTTTAAGCACGTTGCCTCTTATTTCTAAAAACACAGCTTCAAGTGGGAATAAATTCTTAACAATATCTTACAGTACAATTTGAGTATAAACCAAACAATAGTTACATCGACTTCTAGCTCATACAGTTTTGTATTTAATACATATTTAAAAAAACTTGACTTCATACTTGTCTTTGTGTAATCCGATTAGTTATTATGGGTAGAAAATTGTGTGGCTTGTATGGTAAAACTCCCGTGATTCATACGAACTAGTCGAGATATAGTATAGTAAAGCTACGAGCCTCGCGTACGGTCGCCCGGACGCACATTATAATTTCAAAATCAAGAGTTTTTTGTTAGGATCGCGCGATACCGCGACCAACTTCGTCATTGGCGCTGCGCTGATTTCGATGTTACTAAGTGACACCGTAGCTTTTTAATGGTGAAAGAATTTTTGAAATAAGGCTAATAGTTATTGAGTTGTTTCAATACATATATACAAATCTTTCCTTTTTAATAATACTAGCTGTTGCGCACGACTTCGCCCGCGTGAACTTAAGATATAGCCCATGTTACTCACAGATAAATTATCTTTCTAACGTGACAGAATTTTTAAAATAGACCCAGTAGTTATTTAGTTATTTCAATACATACAAAAATACAAATCTTTCCTATTTAAAATATTAGTATAGAGTATAGATATAGATATAGATTAGTATAGATAAAGACTAGTCATAAATATAAATAAAACGTTTCTAGGACTTAATTAGTTTATTTATCACATCTAGGATATAAAACGTTAATTTATCAAAAGCTTAGAACAGGTTTTTCATTAAAAAAAAGTCCACTAACGCTCTTTATACTGGTAATTTAAAGACTTTTAGTTTAATTGTAAAGCAGTTAATATATTTCTTTTCTACGTTATAGTTCAAACTATTAAATTGTTTTTAAAATGTAATTAATAACATTTAACTTTGAAAGCTCGTATTCGCGTCATTAAAAACCGCTTCATCTTAAGCAGTAGACGCTAAAGTTCGAATACCACATTTTCTGCTAGAACTTTTGAGTGCACTTTGTAAAGGATCTTTGTCAGCGTCACAAAGGAACGTGTCATAAGTTTTCTTACACGTAGCTTAGGTAATGCTTATGCTATAAGGTGCAAAGCTTTAGTACAGGGTTGTGAATTTTGGAGATGTTTTTCAACAGTCGATATTAAACACTAAGAATAACTTTACTAAAACCATTCTACGCGCTCATCCATTTTAGTCTATAACTGCAAAGATTTGCATGGATTGGTCAGTTTTCATGTTTCTCTTTCTCTCCCTGTGTGTATTCCTTTCTCTCTCACACACTAATTTTACTAATTGAATTAAGAATTAGGTTATGCGTGTTTGGTATTTGTAAGCAATAAAAGTTACTATTCATACTAATATTGCCAATGTGAAAGTTTGGATGGATGGATGTTTGGGACTACGTATCTCCAAAAGTGCATAAGGAATCTCGATAAAATTTAGCACAGATGTAGAATATAGTCTGTAACACATAGGGTACTTACTAACATATTTTTTTAATTC
>JAOCNA010000019.1:1350167-1366353 GCA_026546675.1 Papilio helenus | reverse complement strand
AACTCAAAAACTATTGGGCCGATTTAAAAAATTCTTTCACCGTTAGAAAGGTAATTTATCTGTGAGTAACATAGACTATGTTTTTTAATACCACACGGGCGAAGGCGCGAGCAACAGCTAGTTTAGTATAAAAAAGATATCTCGGAACTTTGATTGCCAAATTGAAAGTGTTTTTTAATGGTTTTTTGGTTGGCATTTTTGGCTCGAAATTTTGGTTCAAAATGGTTTTACATATAAATCACCCCGAAGTTGAATAATGATAAAGATATTATTTTTACAATAGATTATATATTTTAAATATGTTTGTTTTCAGTACGCGAGCAACTTCCTATGGCCATTCAAGCTGAACAACCCGACCGGCGGCTGGCGCAAGAAGACCATCCATTACGTCGACGGCGGAGACTTCGGTAACCGCGAGGACAAGGTCAACGATCTTCTCCGGAGAATGGTCTAATAATAAATAGATTTTAATTATATTCACATGTTTTTTATTTACAAAACCCACAAAATGGGGATAAAGGGGTATCTTGTTATAATGGCATTGCTCCATACACAAATCTGTGCAGCTGTTCCAATAAAGACTTGAGATTTTCAGTATCCTTAGAGATGCACCGTCTAATACCTTTTCGGATGTTCTAAAAACAAACAAATATAAGCTTTAGTTCATGTTAACAAATATTGAATACATTACTGTGGAAATCATAACCAAAACATTTTTACAATAACTAGATTCCCATGATATAGTCTGTGCAGAATTAACTTCCAGAATATGTTGTGTCAAATTTAATTGAGATCCATTAAGCAGTAATGTAGATATGTAGTAAAACGAATCAATCCAAACTTTCACATTAATCTAATTAGAATTTAGTGAATGCGAACATATCAACATTTGTATGAGGATTGCTCTCATTTTCATGGAATAAGGATCAATAGTGTCACTTTGCGTCCTTTAGCTATCCTAAGAGTGGAAGTAAAATAGTCTAGCACATTTGTGGAGGATCCGAACACAAATGAAATGTAACAAGTATGACTTGGAATTGCTAGTTACACTATACATTAGTACTATTTACATAACCTACCTCAATAGTAGCATATAAAGTATATCTAACAAATTCTTTGCCCGGTTCACATTTACTGAAGTCATCATATGCCAGATTGCAGTAGAAATTCCTCATATCAAAGCCAATTTTCATATCATCACATGTAACTTTTAATGAATAATCAGAAAAATCATTGATAATCTCAATTTTAACTTTGCTATTACCAATTTCGAATATTTTATTATTTTTCCCTTTCAAAAAGTCATCTGATGTATTATCCTTTAATATATTTAACGCTTTTTCTGTATTAAATATGTTTTTATAATGATTCTCATTTCTAAATGCTTTTTTGTAATTATTAGGTAGTTTAAAATAAAATGAAAAATCTGATTTTGTTTTGTTTTCAATATTAGCAAATTTAAACAAGTGACTACCAGAATTAAAAGCAATTTGATTTATTATTCCTTCAATAGAATTTTCAACTTCCTTTAATTGAGTTATATTATTCTTTAGAATATTAGATTTTATAAAATGCTCAGCATTTAATATTACTTCTTTCTCATGCATTATTATCCATATTTCTTCTTTATTCTGCATTCCTGGTATTCTTTTTAATATTTTAATATTAACAGTAACTGATGTTCCATTTTTACTATTCAATGGAATTACTAAATTAATATTTTTTAATTCATCAACTACCCTCACTGATGTAGTTTTAATCAATTTATTTGATGACAATAATGTTACATGTATTTGTAAATCTCTCAATACTTGTAATAAAACATCATTTATTTTATGTTTTTCAAATGTAAGTGATATTTTTATTAATAAACAAAGTATATTTGTAGTGAAAAATTCTTTCACATTATCTGTCAATGTTAAATCAAGGGATTCTTTTAAAACATCTTCATAACTATTATATAGTAAAATAGAATATATAATAACACTATCTAATATATCAGGACGATTAGATAATGATAATGCTGTTATATAATTACACTCTTCTTTAATTTTCTTCTCTAATTTATAGTTTTCCTCAACTTTGTCTAAAATTTCATAAACACATCCTGTATCATTTAATATTTTTTTAGCTTCACAATATTCAGATGTTGATTTTACAAATATTTCTTTATCAATAGTAAATAAATATATTAAATTCGTAAATGTAGTACAAAGCATTTGATCACCAAAACATACAAAATCCTTAACTTGCTTAATATTGAATTGTTGAAAATTAATATCTTTTGTAAATGTATTATTAGATTTCCACATTGTTACACCATCTGTGTATAATATTGATTCGTGAAATGGAACACATTTAGAAATTGTAGTATTTAAATGAACAACATCGGAACTTTTATTCAAATCGGACATCGATAGTCTTATAATTGTACCTGATTCTAAACTGATTAATATGTATCCATTATTTTCTTCAGTCAATTTAATATCATTAATTCTTGAAGGAGCGCTAAATAAATTTTGTAATGCCATTTCATTTGTTTGCATTTTTTGTGAAAATAAACATCCATATAAAACTCTTCTGTCAAAACTAATTATAATTAAATTATAATCCTTAGTTATGTCTCTATCTGTGTTAAAAATTCTCATCAAATTATCGTATTTCTCATTTAATTTGTAACATTTTAAAATACATGAATTTAATTCACATTGTGATGGCTGGCTGTTTTCATTAGGCAAAATCAACTTAAGTTTTTTCTCTAATTCGAATTCCGAATTTAAATTATTTATCCATAGATATATAGTGTTGCTTTCGAAATTCAAACTTAACACTTTTTCAGAAGTGTAAAGTGTACAACTTAGTACACACTTTTCTCGCCGTATAAAGTTCGTTTTCAAACGTTTTGGTGCAGATTGTTTGAATTTCATAGACGTCGTGTATATGTTACCTTCGAAATCTAAGCATATAATGAAATTATTAGATGATGCAACATAAAAAATTTGAAATTCAGGTAATATTATTTTCGACGCACATTCAAATTTTAAGTTCTCGTATATGTATATTTCGTACTTATTCCACAGTACAAATGTCGTGGTGGAAGCATTGTACTCGATATTTAGAGGACCCAAACACTGCACATGGCTTTTAAAACACTTGATATTCCGTTTAAGCGGTTCTTCTATTTCCATTTTGAATATTACTGAGCAGAACAATTAAAGGAGCGCGCGCGATAACATTCAAGTTTTGTGATGACATTTGAGTTTAACAGACAGGTTTGGATTTTCTCAGGCCAAATTATGCTACGCACAGAGTAAAAATGTTTTATGGTTTGATTATTTTACGATTGGTTATTGAGGTAGAAAACCAAATAGAAAATTAGAAAACTACCAAGCCTATAACTTTTGCCACGGTTGTGTATTTAGCTATTTTAATGCATATTTTAGAATTTTGATTCATAGGCTTGTTATTTAAATAACACAAACTTGGGATAGGTTAAAATAAATTCATTTCCAGCTCTTTATAACATTATTCATTTACTCCTCAAAACAAAATTGATAATGATAATTTAATTTATTATCATTAATGCAAGTTACAAATTATACATCCGTTTTCATTCCTTTAATATAATTTTTAACAATCGTTTTATTAAAACAATATACTGATATAATTAGGGTTATAAAAATATTTTTCAATTGTTCGAGGAATAGTTTCAATTTTGAACAAAATGGACATACTTTAATATATAAATTACAAGGGAAAATTGGAATGTATCTTTCTGATATATACAGGCCGTATTAAGAATAAATATTAAATAATTAAGAACCATTTAACGATGCTTTTTGTATAAACTAATTGGCACACTGTCACTTTCACTAGCAAAACTATAACCTATTCATACAAACTAAAGAGGTTCGAAACTTTTATCATATATCTAAATTCGCATAATGAAGATGAAAAAAATTATTATTAATTTTATATTTACACATAATATTTGATATGTTTCTTGCTAGTCACCAGACACTATTGCTTTGTAATAAATGTAGGACCATAGTTAAGAAAAATAAATAAAAACATAATTTTCCAATAAGATTTTAGATGGACGGTTAGTTATACGAATACCAAGTCGGTTTGATTATGAAAAAAAAATGTTTTTACCTTTAAATTTAAGTACAAAATTCATACTTATAAGCAATAACATAAGATCTTTATTACAGATATGTACATTATTTGTCATTATTAAAAACGCATTTTTTACTTGATTTTTTTCTTAGGGCGTTGTTTTTGACGTTTGCCTTGTCTATGGTCCTCCATTTTTTGAAATCAATGACTGTTACATTTTAAAATAGTAATGTAAATGCTTAAATAATACTATGGTTGCTCATAAGTCTATATGTACAATATTCTCACAATCTTGAGTATTATAATTGCACTTTTGAAACACTGGAATTCCACTGCCTCAACACTTGCATTAAAAAGAATGGTTGTCTTTGTTTTTTCAAAGACTATGAATGAGATGACAATATTTTTTTTACAAGTGTTCAGAAAGTTGAAACCAACAGTAATCGGTTCGCCATCATAAAAATATACGCATACCAGTAATGGCAGTCCATTGAAATTGGTTACATACTTAATTTATAATTATTCATACAAAATCTTTTAAAACGTTACCGCAGGCTTCACTTGCAAAATACACGTGGAAAAATATATCGGCATCCCTTTCATTTACTTTTGGAAAGACAGAGACAATATTTAAGCGTGTCTCGGCGAGTAAAGCCCATGGTTACAAAAGGAATGTGAAAACTAAAATAAATGAATTTTAAAGTTTTAAAATATACATAATCCTGAGTTAAAAGCAGTCAAGTCATATCCCGTTATAATAAAGAGTATTTACAATTTCCGATAATTATTTAAAGTTTTTAAAAGTTACAAAGTATATTTTGATGACTTTTTTAAGCGTTAGTATCATACTTTGTTTGGTTTTTATTTATTGATTCATATTGACTATTTTTATTATAGTATAATTTATGTAGCAAACGTCTATTTCTTATACTGTCGAAATCACTATAAAGTACTTTATTATATTTATTTTGACCCGTCAAAAATAATTTATACACTGGCAACATTTTCGAACGGAAGTCCATTGTCGTTGGATTAAAGGCGCGTTCGTGTGACACACTGAAGACGCCATTTTTGTTCTTGTGTTACTTTTTGATGTCGGGATCCATTTTAGTTTTGTCCATAGATGATGACACCATGCCACTCTGGGGGTATAATTTGTCTAAGTGCTTGAGAGATTCGTTTAAAAAGTTCTGAAACAAATAAAAAGCAAGTTACATTATTACTAGCTTTCGACCGTGACTCTGTCCGCGAATCAAAAAAGTAGCATATGAGTTCTTCCAGACTATCCTCTACATCTACGCCAAATTTCATCAAGATACGTTCAAAAGGTTAGGCTACAAACTCTAACATTCATCTATCTAAATTTTCGCATTTATAATATTAGTAAGATTTAATATCTTCTAACTACCTTCTTGAAAGATACTACGGAGACGATCTTTGGGTCGCTGCGCAAACATAGTAATTATGTCTATTGATATATTGTTCCGCGTCATCAGAAACCTTTGACTAAACTATCGCACAACTGTTTAGTTTCGCAATACTTTGGACACATCGATGATCATAAAAACACTACGAAAAAGTATGAAGTGGGTATTACATAAAAAACGTACGCGATGTTAATACCATGGACCATGGATTTAACGTAATAATCAGTCAAAATTATTTGAATGCACGTCCTAAGAACGGAGTAAACATTTCATAAAATGGCACTTTGATGCATAAAGGTTCACCTCTGATTTATATCTTTTATTGGACAACATCAGATGTCTTTATACCTGTATAGCTGTGAGCGCGGCGACGATGGCAGGTCCGCCGAAGCCGTGTGAGATAAGTGAGAAGTGCGTGAGGTGTCGCTGCACCGCGGGCTCCAGTAGGTGCGGCGGCCGCGTGTTGCACAGCGGAGACCGGTCCTGGTTTAACAGGTCCATCAGCTCCTTTGTCACCTGCAAACAATAATGCAACTGAGTACTCAAACTCATCTTCATTCGTATATCACTTACGCTGGTACTTGATGGTCCTTCGAGTCGCTGATGAAGTCTTTCAAAATAATTAAAGAGCTGGAACTCACATGTCCAGACGATGATTTGACTAGGTTTAAAGATTGCTACCATCAAAATAGTCAAATTAGTTATATCTTTTTTACATTTTTGGAGCCCCTTGGAATAGGGAGGGAAGGGGGTTACTTGCCCCCTGTGCCCCCTGGCGCCCAAGACACAATATCAAGTGTTGTAGCTTAACAGTTTTCTTTTCTAAACATTGAAAGTGCCTTTATTAAAAAATCTGGGTTGGGGTAAAAAAGATTTTGTAAGTAAAAATACGGTAGTATACCTGTTTAGTGGCCTGCAGCAGATCCCGCCGTCTTCTGGCGTCGTGTTCCGCGTACTGCCGCGCGAGGTACTCCGCGAGCGCGCGCGCCGGGAACTCCGTCTCACACACGTACCCGAAGTCCCGCGCTAAGTGCACCGCCTCCGCTGCGCAAACACTACACGTTATGGCTGGTACACACTTTGCCAATACAGTTGGACAATAGCACTCAAAATGTGGACTGGCATAATGAAATGGTTCTCACTTGGCCACTATAGTTCAACAGTTATGTTGCAGGCATAGATTGTATAGTCACTGACGCCAGTTAAAGTTTACACTATGCCAGTTGATTTCCAGTCCAGTTTTTGTAAGACTGATTACTATACTGGTCTGTGTACCAGGCATAATAGATACCAAGTAGATCGATTCAATCTACTAAACCCGAGAAAGAGAATTCGACTTCTAGTCTAAATTCGCTAATAGGACGTCACACGTTTACAATTTTTTCTTTTTTTACCTTCAACAAGTGATGTGAGTAAGGTCACGTTGGCAGCTTTCCGTCTCCCAGCTGGTAAGTTGAGGCCAATCTTTTCCAATTTCTCTCGAAGTAATCTGCCGCCATTTTTACTTTTCGCCCTGGCAACAATAAAGAAAAATATGACTAAAAGAAATATTAATAATTAATATATAAGACAATAATATAGAAGCAGAACAAATTAATTATCCGATCACGAGCAACGTAATAAACATAACCTAAAAATACCGTTATAGTAACGTTATTCGACACATCATTATTCATATTGTTGGTTAAAATACTTTCAATCAAAAATTGAATGAAAATAAAAAATATCACAATGAATCTAATTTGGATCCATTATTTAATAATGCGTTCGACAGTAACTGGCCGACGAATACATTTCAAATTAAATTGCTGCCCAACAGTTGACAATATTTTGACAGCTATTTTGTTCGTAACGGGAATGACACATTATTCTTTTATTAAATAATCGATAATTAATTGTACTTCATAGTACAAATTGTTAATTAAAATTAATTTAGAATTAATAGATGATGTTTCTTTTCAATTAAACAATACGTATTTTGACTAATTATTTTACTCTGTAATTTAATACTTATGACGTAACCCAACGTAATACTTTTTTTACCATTGCTAAAAAATAAAACTAAGACGTCGACAGGCTTCTTAGAAATCATACCTATAGTTTTTTAATGTCTGAACGTCATGTAGCGTCGATTCATAGTTCGAAATGTAAAAAAAAAACATTGCTCATAGTATGACAGGTAGCATGCTGGCGCGCGGTAGTGCAGCTACCGACCGCTAGATCGAGCCACAGATAACCTATCGATTACCGTCAAAACCGTAATTCATGATTGACGCATAGAAAGTTGTCAGAAAACAAATTGAAATGCAATCGAAAATTGGATTATTATCTTTAATACATTGTAATAAAGTTAAATTTGTAATGGAATTAAATACTAAAGGCCTAAAATAAGTTGGTAATAACAGGGTAGGCACCGAAACAGGCTACCAGTATTAACCGACGAAATGAAGGCTTGTTAACGAAATTGTTTTCGATAAATTTCTTTCGTTTTGACGATGAGTTTTCTCTATAAAGTGAAGGTTGTCGGTTACATTGATTGATTGAATTAAAAAAAAGATTGGAATCTCTTATGAAGTTGCAAATGTTTTTTTTAACTGTCATTTAAACAGCCAGCCTATTGCCAGTTCTCTATGTTTTCTTTAACGGGAACGTAACGATTTCTTAAATCGGTGCAGTAATTTTGTGATTTTTCATTACTTGCTAAAATACAAATTTCTTTCCTCTTTAAAGCGGGCGCACATCTTTGACTAAACTATCGCACAATCGTTGTGCAATTGTCGATTGTTTTGCAGACCATTCAACTGTTTAGTTGCACAACTAAAAATTGAGTAGTGTGCACCTCCATATAAGCTCACAGGAATGAAAGCGAGACGACACAGTTGTACGATAGTTTAGTCAAAGGTATGCTAGACTAGACATTTTTTTTATTTCAGAACAAAACACGGTACTATTATATTAAATTGTTAGAAATCAATCAACATAATAAGCCATTGTATCTATTCTCGAATTAAAAATATACAAATATTTCATATAATCTGTGCCGATTATTTTCACACGTCCGCTTAACCATTGATAATAGAAGCTCGATTCTCCTAACGAGACAGACAATGATAAATTCAGAATCAATGGAAAACTAAATCGAATGAATCGACACATTGGTAGGAACTAATGAGCGAGATATCAAATACTCGATTCGTATTGCTATTCGATTATCGATTATTCGATGTTTGATTCACATCGATGGTTATGAGGTAAAGATACCGTTGTTTGTTTTTTGAATATGGAATCAATGATACATGATTTTTTATAAAAAAAAATTCTCACGCGTCTTTCCCCTTAATAATATCCATTCCATAGATTTATAACCTATGGATAGATAATCCAAAGTACTAAAGTGAAACGAAAAAAGATTAGAAACATTTTGTTCGGATAAATTACGAAAAAATAGTTTCGTTTTAACGTCAAACTTATTTGAAATACTCCATCTTTAGGTAATAGATCTTTTGTTAACCTAGATGCTTACCTCCTCAGTACTCCGCCTAATAAAGACGCGTTCAGACATTCAGGTGGTGACAATCGCCTCTGTACCTCAGCTACGGTAACTTTGTACTTGCTGGTAGAGGAGAGCAGGGACAGCCGGCCCGGCACTGAACAGAACACGTCGTTAGGCGCACACGAACCACCGCCGCCGAGGCCGTCACGACCTTTCATTGCTAAAAAAGGAGAAAAGTTTAGTGACGAAAATGCAAACAGTCTTTGTGTTATTCCAGACTGTTTATAACTCTGTGCTTCATATCCAGATCCTTTTGGCAGTTGGAAGCTGTTGCTTGCGAATTCGCACGCGTGATGTTAAAAAAATATAAAAAACAGCCTATGTTACTCACAGATAAATTACCTTTTTAATGGTGAAAGAATTTTTAAAATCGGCCCAGTAGTTTTTTAGTTATTTTAATAAATACAAAAATACAAATCTTTCCTCTTTATAATATTAGTATAGATGAGAATATTTAGATAAAAAAAAAAATAAAATAAAAATTCTTTATTGGTCAAAAACAGTTTTACACAAAATCAGTGGGACTCTGTCTCCTGAACTAGTACTAACTGTGTTTCAGGAGACAAGGCCTTCTTTTATCAATAGTCTAACAAAACATTACATAGTTTAAACACTTTCCTGCTGATTACAATTGCTTTTTATTCTAACAATAATTTGTATTAGAGGTCAAGGACACGCAAAACATGTGATTTTTTAACAAATATTTATTTAAATACTATCATGGAGGCTAATGTCATCTTTTACTATTGTGCTTTTTCACTAAATTAAATTATAATAGAAAGCTGTAAAAAACATCACTTACCCATACCAGGCTTATGCGACGCATGTCCTGATTTATTATTGTGCTGGAAGCTTCTTTCGCTCTGAATTAATCGAAAACTTTCATCCTTTGCTGTCATATCTTCACATCTCTCCTCATTTATCGCATTATCTCTATGGTTGTTGTCTATGTTATTCTCATTGTTTGACGAATGACTTTGACAGCTGTCATTTTGGTATTTGATCTCACCGGAAACGTCATTTACCACAACTTCTTGTTCAGAATCCGCATCATCAGCGGATTGATCGCTTTTTGCGCTCATTGGATTAGTTAACTGTAAAATTAAAATATATCTACTAATTAAAAGAGTACTTGTGCCTCGCATTCATAAATTGATTGGTGATGATTTCTTAAACAGCCTTCGCCCAAATTAAGAAATTACACCCAAATTATCACATTAAAATGATTAAAAAACTTCATTTGACGACACTGCCCTCGTCCTCGGACTCGAGGCGCACGGCGCGGCGCTTCTTATCAACTGGAAATTTAAGCAAAATTGTAGTTACAATGTTGCGTGTGCATCTGAGCGAGCAGATTTACATGTTCTAAGTATTAAAAAGTAAACATAAAATACCTCTGTGTGACGGGGACGCTGAGCCTGAGCGCGAACGCGATCTGAAAAAACACTGGTTTAAATAATCTCAATACATCCCAAGTAAAATTGTACTTTTCAATGTCCGAACTTAGTAACATAAGAGTCAAAATATTATTCGACACTGACCTTGATCGCAATTTGGCCGATCGGGACCGCGAGCGCCGCGACTTGGCCGATCCGGACCGCGAACGCCGTGACTTAGCCGATCCGGACCGCGAGCGACGCGACTTTGCCGATCCGGACCGCGAACGCCGTGACTTGGCCGATCCGGACCGCGAACGCCGCGACTTGGCCGATCCGGACCGCGAGCGCCGCGACTTGACCGATCCGGACCGCGAGCGCCGCGACTTGGCCGATCCGGACCGCGAGCGCCGCGACTTGGCCGATCCGGATCGGGACCTGGACCTAGATCGTGACTTTGCCGGTGATTTTGATCGAGAGCGAGACCTGGATACAGACTTAGAACGGGATCTGGAAAGCGAACGTATTCGCAATCTGGACGGGGAATGGGACTTAGATCGAGATCGCGACCTCGAACGGGATTTAGATCTCGATTTGGAACGAGATCTAGATCGTGAATTGGAACGCGACCTTGAACGGGATTTAGAACGCGACCTCGAGCGAGATTTAGAACGGGATTTGGAATGGGACTTGGAGCGAGATCGAGAACGGGATTTAGATCGTGATTTGGAACGGGACTTGGAGCGAGATCTAGAACGTGATTTTGATTGTTTCAAGCGAGATTTGTCGGGCGAGTCAGAACCGGAACCTGAACGTTTTCTCTTGCGACCTGAAATTTCAAATTCAATATTTTAAATTTAAAAAGATACCACAGTTTTTTAAGAGCTTCTCTCCTACGTGAATAGTCGAATTTCTCATAAAAATTGTCTCACTTTTAAAGCAACAATTATCCATCAAACAATAGAAAAATCTTAATCAAAATCATCTTGACAACAATACAAGTATTTGATATTGTTCATATTAAATTCTATACCTCGAGCCTCTTCTTCGTCCACGTCCATGTTCTCGGTCAACTTGCTTTTCGCTTTGCCATCTTCAGGAGATCTACTTCTGGATTTGGATTTGGCAGGAGACTTGCTACTTCTTGGCTTAGATTCTGTTGAAATTTCCAGAGACTTATCCGGGGACTTACTTTTGGATCGGGATCGTCTCGGCGACCCGCTGCCGGATCTACTTCGCGATCTAGACTTTGCACGCGACCCGCTAAGGGACCTAGACTTTGCAGATCCACTTCTTGACCTAGATCTACTGCGCGACTTGGATTTGTGGGTGATACTTCTAGACCTAGATTTAGCTGCTGATCCGCTTCGCGACCTAGACCTCGGTCGCGATGCTTCCGAACCGCTCCTGGACTTAGCCGGGGTGCTTCTTTTGGATCTCGATCTGCGCGCTGAACCGCTTCTCGATCTTGATTTAGATTTACTTCTAGATCTCGATCTAGCAGAACCGCTCCTGGATCTAGATTTAAATTTGCTCCTCGATCGTGATCTAGCCGAACCGCTCCTTGATCTTGATTTGCTCCTCGATCTTGATCTAGCTGAACCACTTCTTGATCTAGATCTAGACTTGGCCCGAGATCCGCTGCGGGACCTGCTTTTGGGCGAGGCGCTCCGAGAGCGGGATCGGGAACGAGATGTGCCGCGAGACATCTTCGACTCTGATGCTACCTGATAAAAGTTTTAAATAATAAATAATGAATTGTTTTATGTTATACATCATGATGCTGTATATGAACTGTCGGCAAAACAAATGGGTTAACATTGGATGAATGTATGGATTAAAGCTATTATAAAAACATATTTAAGTTCTGTTGTATCTTGTAAGCAGAGGTGTGCGCATTGTCATCATGTACACAAACAGTAGTTTCCTATAACCTCAGCATAATATAACAACGGGGCAAGTAAGGATAATGTAACAAACACTTGAATACATTCATAAATATATAAATATAAATATTATACAATTTTAATTTAAAATACTTACAGATGGGCTGCGGGATCGGGAAATCCTTCCATCTGCAAAATATTATTAAGAAATAAAACAATAGATAAAATATTTTTTGACATCAAGTACATACATTTATTAACATATTACACTTTTTAGTTAAATATCCTAACAACTCAGAACAACTACAAAAGTACAGGGATCTGTAAGGAATTATTTGAGATCTAAGCAAAGATGTATTGAATTTGAGAATGTATAAAAGTGATTATGGACATCTTTTCGTTTATTTAATACTGTTTAAATGTATTTCTTTTACCTTAAATAGATATCAACTAACTTGTCTTGTTTAGTATTTTCCTCAAGTACAAGTAACATACCCTGGATTTGTTACATAACAAGGGACATATAGTTTAATATTCAGACATGAAATAATATTGTTCACAAGACTTCTAAAATGTTTACTAATAGAAATGAATTCGAAAATAGGTTTTACGTAGATAAAATATATTCCTGATTTATTGACACTTCAAAAAGTCAATACTAATTATGAATAACATATGTATATTAAAAAAAATAATGAAAATACCAATTTCAGTAAGCGATTGAATGAACAGCTGAAGGTAAAACCGTAAAAACAGAATAAAATGTTCGCGTCACAAGTCGTAAAATATAAAGGCGACAATACGTTTACGATCCATAAATCTTCAAATGAACCATAAAATTTAAGACAAAGGTTTTGGAGGTTTTTTTTTCAACGTTCAAAATGAGAAAGTATTATCGCATAAAATATGAGATAGACAGACCAAACTGAACACGCTTAGAAAACATTTCGTAATTGGAATAACGCCAAGCGAAAGAAATTTTTATAAGCAAACAATTTTATATCTTTAAACTTTAGAAATTGCACACTTTTGCTTGATTTACATAAGTAAATAAAATTTTACATTACACTTTATTATTTGTCATAAATTTTATAAAGTATTTTGATAAAACATTGCTAGGATGTTCTGAGGACGCTAGAGAATATTTACATCAAAAATAATTTTAAAAATAGAACACATTTTAAAACTTTACTTTTTTAGTTATTACGACTTACGCATACCAAGTTAAGTCATTTAAAAACACTGATCTTTTTTTTTAAAAGCTAAATGATGTGAATTGTATTTTTAATTTAGTATCACAGAGTAAAGCACAGACAGAGCAATCTAGTTGTAAAATAGGCCGCCACGACAGCACTCGTCTACCAATCGATGTATTTTATTACCTTTTTCATTTCCACTCTGGTTTCAATTTCCTTTCTCATAATTAAAAGTTCTTGCCGATGACATTTTTAATTCAATGCTATCAGGGGTTGTTTAATTTGCATCGAAGACTAATTTATAAATTGCAGTTAATCGTATTTCACTCTTTAAAGTTCTAAACATATTGGATAGTTATAAAAAAATACTAAGCCATGGAAAAAAAATCTGAAAATAAAGCAAATTTCTTCAATACTTTTATGTTTTAAATCAATTTTATTTTTTTTTTTTTTATTTATTTAGTTAAGAATAAAATATACAAAGTTTAACAAATAAAAAAGTCGCCAAACTGCACAGTCCTTTTTATACTATCTTATGTTTTATTTTCACGACATCGTAATTATTTTCACTAGTTAAATTTATCTATTGAAAAAGCGTAATGTTTTATTTTTTTAGCAGCACAATAAAAAGTAACACTGCTATCTGGAATGAGAGAGCTTTTAAATTGAATCTGTGACAAAGTCCTGAATAATCTTAAAATAAAGAGATAGTTTCTTGGCAAGTACAGCCGCTCGCCGCGCGTCTTCGCCGAGAACAACCGAGCTTAAGAGAATTGGATAAAGAATTTTAAACGTTTATGTTTACGACTTTTAGTATAACTTAAAATTATTATACGGACAACATTTTGCATAACAACAGTTTTTGTGATTAAATCTACATTTTCATAACCTTTATAAAGTAAAAAAATGTTATGATATTTTTGTCATTTTCGATCTACGAGCACATATGTAGTTCTGACTACATACTACAGTAATGTTATAAAATATATTTTTTTTTGGATTTCTGTATGTATTGAAATAACTCAAAATCTACTGGGACCGATTTCAAAAATTCTTGCACCATTAAACTATATCATAGGCTATGTTTTTACTATTTCTTTAATTTCACGCGGGCGAAGTAGCCAGCAACAGCTAGTGTTATAAAAAAGATTTGTATTTTCGTATGTAACGAATAAACTCGATAACAATTGGACTGATTTCAATAATCACTTTACAATTCTAATGCTAAGTAAGTATTATTTTTACTCCACACAGTCGAAACGGGCAATACCTAGTTTACTAATATGATGGGTTTCAATCTTATTCACATTACATTAATGTATTATGTAATATATCCTTATTTCTGAAATATATAAGTATAGTAAATATATCGCAATAAGGTGTGTACATAAAAGACTACGATTAATGACAAAAGTAATTAAAGCAGCAAACAACAGGTGCTAAAGGTACACAGTACAAAGAGGTAGCAGCGTCAGCGGTTCGCCGTGAAACAAAATAGTGTATAGAAGTAGGAAAATGCACTCATAAAATAACACTCACTGTTTCATCGGAATACCAACAGTACTGTCTTGGAATAATGTTTTTTTAATACAATTTGTAATAATCAATCAAATAATAGATGGCGCTGTAACCTAATTTACTTAATTATTATATACGAGTAGATTGTGAAGTTTAATGTAAAATATTAAATGAATAAACAACATGAGAATTAATTCGGTTAAAGTATTTAAATTGATAAACAATAAAAATAAATATAATGTACATTGTTAGATAATGATTTTAATTAAAATAGTTCGATGAAATTAAGGTTCGTGTGTCAGATTAAGAAAATAAACGAAAGTAAATAAGACTCCTTGTGTTCTCACTAAAGTTTCATTACAACTAAATTGCACGAAAACATATTTTTTGATTTATTAAAACTAGAATTGTTGATACTGGTTTTAGACAAAAAAATTTAAGAAATACATTAATTTCAATATTTTAGGACTTAGAAAGCTTGGCATTGGTGAATTAAAATTTAATAAAAGTAACTTACTGTTTCAAATTTTAAAGCCATAACAATGTAAACAAGAAGATAAGAGTTTATTTTAGTAATTGAGAATTGACTACGTAACACATAAATAATCAAATACTATAATACTTTTTCAATTAAGAGAAAGAAACTGTTTGTCGGGGTGCGGAATGCACTCCGCGGCAATCAGCAGTGTGGAACATCGTTGTTTGCTTTAAAAGATTATTTCCCAGGATAAACACTATCGTATAACATTGCGTAAACATTAATGAGAAATACTATGGAATCACCAGTATTGTGTTCCTATTTGAGCTTGGCAAATTGTGTTTATACCATTGTTAATCTACATTTTGCCGTAACATAGTGCTATGTGTGTATTACAACTTACAACTTTTTTTTTTACATTGAAATTTTTAACATTTTAATACTCTTTTGTTTTATTTATTATTTTCTATTCATATTGCTAATATGTATTTATTTATTTATATATGTGCTTTTTTTAAGATTCTCTCTTGAATTGAAATATACTGAAGTAAAATACAAACGTTCGGGATTCGACCCTCCTTTAAACCCACGTCCGTAGTACCCTTTTCTAATAAGGAAAGTGGATAATAAGAC
>JAOCNA010000019.1:1290167-1300695 GCA_026546675.1 Papilio helenus | reverse complement strand
GCGCACCTCCATATAAGCTCATAGGAATCAAAGCGCGACTAAACAGTTGTGCGATAGTTTAGTCAAAGGTGTGCGCGCGCTCTTGAAGGTTCAAAAAGATAAGAGAACTCTACAATACGATTCGAAGTAAACGAAGTCGCATCAAAAAGTTCCATATTTTTTAATCATGTAATTTGTTACAACTTTCGAAGGTTCCGTTATGGTTCACATAAATTTGTGAAAATGAACGTTATGGGTATTTTTTTTTTATTCAAAAAGTTCGACTCCGAATGGCATTATGACGGATGGTGTCCGAAATTTGTTACGATTCGATTTGTAGGAAATGAGTAATGGCGATGCTATCCCTTTTTTTAAGTTTTTTTTTTATTTCGTAATTAACGCTGACGTAAGATATTTCTTCATTTTTTTTTCATCTTGAGATAATTTGTTGTTTAAGAAACCATCCAGGTGATTTTCTCTACAAAACCATACTGTCCTCAATAATATAAACACTAGTTTTTAATCACGACTTCGTTCGCAGGGAATTAAAAGAAATTAGTGATCAATTTACATTACTAGTATGTCATTCAGTGACTACGTAGCTTTCTTAAGGCAAATTATTTTTTCTTTTTAATAATTGGTATAGATGGACAGCAAAATATCTTCAAAATCATCCGATTTAGGTTACAGAGAAACAAAACAACATCATCTCCCCTACCTTATCCTACTCCTGTAAGGTCAGTACCGGGTTTCGTCCTCCAAATAACTCTATCATCCGTCATCTCAGTCATCATTCCCTTCTTGATCATGTCACCTTTCACGTAATCCATCCATCTCTTTCTATGTCTACCTCTACCGGTGTACCACACTCATAAAGCTCTCCTTGCAACATGTGATCCTTCATAACATACGAGTACATACCATACTACCCTATGAGGCAAAGAACATAACAAAATAGATAGGCAGGGAAAATATCCTAGATTAGTAAAAAAAACCCTATCCACTAATTCTAGTGAATCACCGAGTCATAAAGAATGAGGGTAATAAGTAGCTATGTAATTTTGGAAGAATTCCAAGCATTTCGTCCAACGCATTGGTGCTAGTAACCAATTACTAAAGTATGTCTATACGAGACAAATACCGTGGGCCACGCGAGTTTAATACGTACCTCTCTTGACTGTGGACCATGTTATAAGCGGAAGCGAGAATCCGTACGTACAAAAATTAAATAAATAACTGACTAGCCTGACACTTCAAGACACCTTATTGGTTAAAATTGGTTCAACCACTTAGGGCTTTGACTATAGGAAGACAATGCGGTATTTCCAAGCCAGTACGATTTAGGGAATTTCAAGAAGCAAGCTCTCATACTCAAAAGTCAGCAATAGTTTAGTCAATCGTTTAATATAAAACAGAAAGATTTGTTTTGAATGTTTAAAAGAATTATCTTAAAAAGTTAAAACACTTTTGAAGTAACTATTTAAAGTACTTTGATGAAGAAAACATCGTGAAAACTTACACATATTTTCAAAGAAATTCAAAGTTCACATCTTCCCACAATCAATTCGTAATGGGCTAGAGTAGATCATCCTTAATTTAATAACATATTTCTATCTCTTTTATAGCCAATGAAAGAAAAGAAAAAAAATGAAAGCATTTTTATAAAAATTGTTTCGGCGTTTCGCTTCCGCTTCAGCACGTCCCTTGCAGTTTATATTTAGTTCAGTAAACTATACTATAGCGGAGGCGAGTCGATTACATTGAGCTAGTGTAATTTGGCGTCTACATCTATCATTTATTATGTATTAGGATTGATTTGATGACGCCCTGGTATTTGATACACGTGAACATCTCTTTATTTTATAATCGTGTATTAGAGCGCGCACACCTTTTACTAAACTATCGCACAACTGTTTAGTCGCGCTTTGATTCCTATGAAAGGGAGGTGCGCCATTACTCGATTTTTAGTTGTGCACCTATACAGTTGGGTTTGCTGCGAAACAATTGACAATCGCACCACAGTTGCGCGATAGTTTAGTCGAAGGTGTGCGCCTCTTATTGGTACAAGATATACAAAATACTTGTGTTTATATTTAACTTTAAGTTAAAACATATCTTCGAATAAACACAGTTCTAACTAAAAGACGAACCTTTCCTATTCCGTAAATCACAAAACGTTTTATAATTGTAAGGTAGAGCGAACCTCGATGCTTCGGTCCCCGACCTCTAATTGTCTCTAAAACATAGTCATTTTCTTGTATTTTATGGCCTTAAAACCTATTGTTTGGGGTTAAAGTTTTTGTTATACGATTTGTTAGTAGAAATATTATTCTTAAGAAATGTGCAAAGTTTAAAAGACTCTAATAAAACTAAATTATAAAATTCTAATCAAATAAAGTTCAGGAATATTTAGTTAAATTTATGTAAAACTTATAAAAACAATATAGGCACAATTTCATGACATTTGTCATGATCCGAGTCAAGTGAAAATGTTTGATTACTATGCAAGTTGAAAGTGGTTATTTTTTTAATTTTAAAACCATAAAGTTCAAATGTAAACTTTTTCCTTCATCGTTACAAAATCATATACCGATCAATCAAAATTTACTCAACAACACATAAACGTTTCAAATCACAGCGTTTCGTTTACACGAAATAAAAACAAAATGGCGGCGAGATACTAAATTATTATAATTCGAATAAAGGATCATCTCGGACTAATCTGATAATAGCTCGATTGACCCGTCCTTTACATTTTTTTGATGAAATACTCGTGTTTTTTTATCAAAAGATTGGTGTTAGGATCTCACGAAATCCACTTTTCTGATTATTCACTACAATTATTTAAAAATTGTCCTGTAGCTCTACTAAACTAGGCAACTCTATACCCTGTTTCTAGGTCTGTTAGCGCCCTGGCTGATTTCTACTGCACCCTCTTTTTTACAATGACTATGAGAAGTTAAGAGTGTCATGTGAGAGTACTTCGTATATCTGGGTGCCCTGTAGCCCTGGGCCTCTACGAAACTGCGTATTATTGCCCTAAACTCTTCTAAATAAGACAAATGAATCTTTGTCAATCTTTTTATTGTCTGATAGCTTTGATTTATGTCTGTAAAGATACTCAATAGTTTCAACTTGTTCATTGCAAAATGCAACCTCTTTGGCTAACAAGAAGTATGAATACAGTCAAAGAGATTGCATACTGGCGACCAAGACTTTTACACTGGTTTGTTATTAAAAAGAAATAAGAACCAAAGAAGAAAAGGAAGGGTGTAACGTGAAGATGTGATCGATATAGTGTTTTGTGTAATAAAAATTATTTTAGTTTAAGTAAAAGTTTGTATTTTTGGATGCCGCGCTATCGCTAACAATTTAAACACAACTATCAAAGCGAAAAATCATTATAAATACCTGTGAAAATGACAAAACATCTGTTGTCCTTAAACGATGTTATAAAAGAACCTAATCCATCGATCCAGCGATCACGTAAAAGTACCCATTTAAAAACGACGCTCATTCAGGTCCAATTTGAAATTCCAGTCGTGTTCGCGTGCTTGCGACGCGCCGGTCCGAGCTATCAATCACTTACGAATTATATTGTCTTAGAGATCGCTCCAAATTGTCCCGAAACTCTTCTTCAATTGTACAATAAAGTGGTATTTGATTAAATTGATGTTAAACGCTTCGCTCCTAATGTACCGAGATAATTCTATTAAATTGTTCTATCTGCATGTATTTATATAATTTTTAAATCTGACAAGGAAATGGTAACATTTCTTGTTTAAATATTCTCTACTTATATTCATGTAAATGATATTGGAAATCTCCATTATCACTGGGTAATCTTGTTAATAATATACATGCGGAAGTTTAGATGGATGTTTGTTAGAGTTTGTAACCTAAACTGCTGTACGGATCTCGATGAAATTTGGCATAGATGTAGAGAATAGTCTGGTCGAACTCATATGCTTTAGTTTTTTAATTTAACGACGACGGGAGCAAGTTGTATAATAAATGAGACAGTAAGGGAAAGGATATCACAGAAAGTAGAGACTTACATTCTTTTCTACCGAGACGAAGTTAAGGAGGATTCATCTTCACCACCACTATACGTCCCCACTGAGGGGCTCGGAGTCTACCCCAAGTTAGGGGGACTGGATCATAATCAACCACGCTGCCCAAGTGCTTGGTTGATTACACATATCTTTGAATTTCTTCGCAGATATGTGCAGATTGCATTACAATGTTTTCCTTCGCCGTAAGAACGTCGTGTAAATTATGTACATATGAAATTCTAAAAATCGAAAATCACTTTGGAACTAAGAGGATTCGAACCCAAGACTTGTAGATTACAAGTCAAGTGCCTAAACCCCTGAGCCATCAACGCTCTTTGATAGCTTTTAGATATTTGATAGCTCTTTGAAGGAGGATTGCTAGTTTGATATTTTGTATGAAAAATCACATGTTATCAATTTGGCTCGGTCCGCGGTACGTGATTTATCGAGATTGCACTTGTTTCCACTGAAATCTAAAAAAGTTCGACACACAATGAACATTATGTATGATTTATTGCATGAATATAACTTTTTAAACGCCAACCAATAACGTAATTGGTATTAAATGCGCTGAGGTTAATCAAGTATAGTATTAGATGAAACTATAAGAGCGTGCGCCACCTTTGACTAAACAATCGACAATCGCACATGTCGACACGATTGTCGATTGTTTTGCAGCCAAATCAACTGTTTAGTTGCAGAACTAAAAGTCGAGTAGTGTGCGCACCTCCATATAAGCTCACAGAAATCAAAGCGAGACTTACGCACGCTCTAAGTCGTTTAAAAATAACAAGAGAGAAATGTAAGAGTTGATTATCATTCTTTATAGGGATTGCATTTCTTCCATAGTGCACATCACGTGAGATCATCGTTTATGTAAATCGATTCGGAAATTGATCACGAACAGGTGTTCTCGGATAAAGTAAAAACTGAAACGTATTATTATAATATTCCTTATAAATATTTTGTGGGTTTTAAAAGTGTATCAGATTACTTAAGCCTTTACATTCACTTTTTATTGTCAATTAAAAGTGAAAGTGCATAGTGTGCTTGAAATATTTTAGTTACAATATTTGGCTTTAAATCTTTTGCCCTCGACTTCGTCTTTGAGGTTTAAAAAAAAATTAGTAACCTATGAGTTATTCCAGACTATATTTAATCTGTCTTTTTTCCTTTTTTCTAGAACTGTTTATCCGTTCTGGAGTTAGGTACATCAAATATTCTACAATTTACGTATTTTTAACATCAGTATGCATTTACTTTTGATGAATAAATTCATTCACAATTTTAAAAACAAAAACCTTACGTAACTCCTACTCCCTACGCCCTCAATAAAAACCCAAACAAATATACAGATTGCATGAAAACTTCAAAGATTTATTTTTAAATCAACACAAATTGAAGATGCAATGCGATTTCAAGCGTCGATTCCCTTCCTTATTGCGCCCTTGCTTCCCCATAGGGCGGCCATCTTATGTGTGTCGATTTTTTTTAAAGCAAAGGTCCCGTGACATTCGGCTTTCTACAGATAATTAAAAATTAGTTATTAAAATGTCACCTTTAATGGATTACTTTTTTATAGTTCTGGTCAAACTATTAACTGGAGTATCAAAGAAAGTATAGAATTAGTATAAAATGTACACTAAGAAAGTGCTCAAGTAATCTGAAAATAAGACTCTTCGTATGTCAGTGTTTAATTTTTGTTGGTCGTTTTAAATTCTAGACTAACATATTATATGCACTTGATTACGTATAACGAAATTGAATTAATGCTTACTTCTCGAGTATGCATAGGTATACCTCTTGCGTGGGGTTGGATAAACAATACGCTCTTAGACAGCCACGCGTCGCCCATTAGGGGGTTGGCAGGGATAAAAAAGCTGACCCGTTGTCTGGCACGCGGCAACACTCGATACCACTACTTTATTAATTTTGACAGGTCCTTGTACATTAGCTCGTTTGGCTTTTCCTTTAGAATATAGATAATTAGGTGTATATCAAATTCATTATTATCATTAAAAATATGATTAGTACACACTTACATAAATAAAAAAAATAGATTTTTCAAACTACGATTTTTAAGGTTATAATTTCTTGTACTATATTTCTACAAAATTATGTTCTATACATTGTTATTATATCACTCAATTAAAATGTAAAATATGTAAACAATATGGTTTTGACAATAATGGCAGTAACACGCAATCCTTTGCCTCCCGCAGCGCAATAAAAAGGTGAGCAAAAACAATGGCGTCGTGGCGCGAATGACAAGCCCGCCAACAGTCTCCCGCGGCGCGAGCGCTGCCGCGCGCTCCCGGACCTTATTGACGTAATTAGTTTATTGATCCGCCTCTGATTGATGACTTGTGCGTTATCGTCATTAAAAAAACTAAAAATCATGAACCTTAGAATAAATAAACGAAAATGTTCTGCTTTGTTTTCATCTCGGTCTTTGCCTTACGAAATATCCGCGCTGTATGTATTCTTCCAAAAGTCATATATGAATTCATTTCCTATTTATGCATATCTTTTACATAATCCATACTTCGTTCTTTCTCTTCTTGTGTAACCATTCATTGACAAGTAAAAATTTTGAATTGATTCTGTCAACAATCTAACCACAAAAGTATAATTGCTCTATGACACAAGGGATGTACCAAATGTAACAGACTCTTCAAAGAC
Organism: Papilio helenus; assembly: GCA_026546675.1. Lineage (NCBI taxonomy): Eukaryota > Metazoa > Arthropoda > Insecta > Lepidoptera > Papilionidae > Papilio > Papilio helenus. Next base: position 1,293,979 of record JAOCNA010000019.1, on the reverse strand, counting down.
CCGTACCGAATACCGTAATTAGCTGTATTAGATTTGTGACCGATATAGTGCGGGGACGCGCGATAAAAAACTCGATAGGGTTCCGTAATTATAGACGGTCGATGCGTAATTTAGGGTCCGCGTAGACTGCGAGGGTCTTTGTGATGTTTCTATTTTTTTGGTTAGTTTACGACAGCTTATAATAATCTCTTTGTATTTTGTTTGTTGAATTTTTGATAAATATCTAGTTCGGGTTTTGGTTTAGAGTAACATAACAAGACTTATTGCTATTCTATTTGGCATTGAACACAAATGGAGTGCAACTTTTGTTTCTAAATTATTTTGGCAGCACAATTTCTTTTTCGTCTAAATTTAAGTCAGCAAATAAACGTACAAAACATTAAATCAATATGATTCATCCTACAAAATTGTCTATGGTATAATTATAATATAACGTAATTGTTAATCAAAAAAATTGAAATATAAAGCCATCTAGGAGTTAAATCATTGTTGATGAGTCAGGCACAGGAAGTCGTATTATTTTTTTAAGTCACGTTCAAAGAGGGCGGGGCTCGTGGACAGCGTACCGGACGACCGGGCTATAAATATCGATGGACGTTTAAAATTAAAAAAAAATTGACATGTAATTACGTCTTTAGAATCTCGTGATAATGAACATTCTTAAATCATACAAAATATTAAATGGTTTTCATCTGTTAAATAATCAAATAAACTTGAACATCAACAACTGGATTCATAATCATAATAGCCCCCGTAAAAAATATGTAAAAACTTCCAAGTAGGTAAATTATTCATAATAAATACCTGCACAATGCGATATCATAAATATTATCACAAGCTGCATCAAGATTCAAGGATTTTAAAAAAAAGAACACGTTCCTTTTTTAAAAAATACGAAAACAATGAATACGAAAAAAAGAAAAAAGTGTTCGTTTTTGAAGTGGCCAGTCCGGTGAAATGGTCTATGGGCGGCGAGGGCGAGGGCCAGGCGTCGTGACGGCCCGGGGCGTGCGGCTTACGTTCTGCCACTCGCGCACTATTCCACTATTACCGAGCTCACTTCAATATAACTAAACTTTTTTATTTATCCATTTACACCCACTATAGTTTTTTCGCTTTTGAATTAAAACGAAAATACAGATATATAGGGAAAACATACTCTTTATGATCTGTACCGTAACACATTCATCTCTTGAACATGAAAATACATAATTTGATAGTAATCGATTTGGTTGGATAGTTGTGATTAATTATACGATTTATAAATATTCATTTAACGAATAAAATTCCCGCCATTTTAATATCGCCGCCATATTTTCTGCCATGCCTTTGTCATTTGTTTCTATATCTATGGTAATCGGACTTGCATGATTGGATCGCCACATTCTGAAATATTTATAAAACATAGACAATTTCTACTTTTAAAGAAAGAATATTTGAACGCACCTGCGTGGAAACAATTCAATAAGAGACGAGTTTGAAGACAAAAGGTGTATAGTGCGTAGAGGCGAGTCGTGATAGCTCGAGGCGACGGACCGCTTGCGATCTGCCACTTCGGTAACTGAGCGCCAGAACACAGAACTGCAGATGGGCTATATAAAATATCATAACCCTGAATCATATACTGGTTAATTACAAAGACGATTTTTATTCTGTAATATAAAAGTACTAGGGCTACAGAGCATTTGGGAGAATGGCCGCATCAGCTGAGCCTCCTTTTGGCCAAGAACTGTTTTTTTTATTTCATTAATATATTTGTATATTTTGTTTTTTTTTAAAGAATAAATGAATCGTGTTATTGCAGTCATTTGTTTTGTACTTAACAATGTATTTTAAAAAGAAAATGGCTGTGATTTTCAATTTATTTGAAAAGAAATATAGAAGAATAAATTACTGGTTTAAGAACATTTTTTTTTTTTTATAATTACAAGTCTGTGCTGAACGAAGTTTTACTTCTAAAGTTTTTAATAACGGGGTCGTCCGGGAACTATTCGAAGTTGACAAATGAAGACTCCCAAACCGCTGACGTCTTTACAAGGGTACGGATATTGCAGGCTTTTATTAAACACTAGATCTAGATTATTTAGTACCTATTGTGATCACCCTAGCTGTCAAACAGACATGACATGTCTGTTATTGCAAATCGTGATTTTTACTGTAGTGACAAAATAATATTATTGTCTCTGATAACTGATTTTGAAAAGGTCAAGTTTTAAAGATTTAAAACTAACTAGCACACGGTATAGAAAAGACTTCAAAGCAAGTGGTCATTTTATTGTTTTACGAATAATAATACACTTAAATATCTAAATAATTGCGTTTTTGGTTAATATATTCACCCTTTGTCATTTGGAACTGAACAAACGGGGCATTAGAAACGCACTGCGATAAAGAACTCATTTACACGGCTTATTAACCACACAACGACACTAAAAAACACCTCCCTCGGCAAATTTTATTTTGCGTATAAAATACACAATTTTGATCTCTATCGGAACGCAATACGATCTAATACACAAGTATGAGTTGCACCGACTTGATTTATTAGAAAACATTGACAATTTGAACAAATGTCACTCGTCACAGATAATCAAAGAGTATTTAATAGTGCTGTCAGATTTGAGCGGGAAATTAGGAATTGTTTTTTATACCTACATACTTAATTCAAACAACAAAATACTAATATTTCATTATGGCATAATGACGAAATCGGTTGTATTTTGTTGGGTTTTCTTAAATTACACTAAAATAATATTGATGCTTGTGAAATATTGACTCGTGAAGTAATTATTCTTTTTATAAATATTAAGTCGCAAGAATTATGGAGAGGAGCGGCAAAGATGAAAGCTGTTTGATATTAATTTAGCATTTAAATGAAGCCGTCTGGCCCCAGCAATAGGACGCGAGGGTCCGAACTAATTCCGCGCCCAATTTAATGTCGATTAAAAACAAAATTTCTATCAGAATGCATTCGCGCTTTAATAAGGTTGTCACACGATTGTTAATAGAAATATCGATGTTTTTTATCGATAACATTTTAAAATATCTACACATTAATAAAAAAAACGTTTTTAGAAACTGAATTTGCAAGTAAAATACTTGATATTCTATTTGTTTTTTTAGAAACATTTTAAGAAAAAAAAAAGAATAAGTTTGAAATATGCATAAAATAAAATTACACGACAATTCTTAAATAAAATCATTTTTCATTAGTTATATATTTATAACGTGTTTTATTTTAGGAGTCTCAAAAATAAAAATAGATTTAATTAAAATACACATGTTTCGGTTTTTGTTCCGGCACTTCACTAGTCGCGCGTCGCTGCACTGGCATATTGAGCGCAACTCTAAAAGGGCGCGAAACTCAAGCCTTTGATGTTATCGAGGGCTGGTGCAGTACTGTGCTAAAATACTACAACGAAAAATTGATAAACAAAACAGAGAACATTTTTATTTAGAACTAGCTATTGCTCGCGACTTCGCCCGCGTGAAATTAAAAAATAATTGATAATAACCTATGGCACTCATTGACAACGTAGCTTTTTTATGGTAAATTATCTGTGATCTGTGATTGAATGTTAATTTATCTGTGAGTAACATAGGCTATATTTTGGGTTATTTTTTAATGTCACGCGGGCGAAGTCGAGAGCAAGAGCTAGTATTTATTTAAAGCTGTATAACAATATATAATATTAACTATCTATATTGGATATTGTATGAATTCATAAACAATTACGAACCATGCTTCGTACACTGAAGGCATTATGCAGTTATGCTCAAGTTGATTACAAAGTTACAAAATCATTGCGTGA
>JAOCNA010000019.1:1219461-1230178 GCA_026546675.1 Papilio helenus | reverse complement strand
TCGATTAGATCGCACCTGTGCCCACGAGCCAGGAATTTTTGGACATTGTCCTGAGTCGCACTCAGAGACAGCTCCCCCGCAGTAAATGTACAATGTTGCTTTCGTCTACTTTCCTAACTGCTACTTCTACTTCAAGTAGTCCTTTCTCGGGTTGTTAAAAAAAATTAAGTGGGGTCGCTAAGGGCCGTGCGCAACAACGCGGCCAGCGTGGCGCCACAGAGCGCCGCGCCCAGCGCAGGCACCGCGCCCGACACGCGCGCCGCCAGGAAGGGGCAGTCGAAGGCGAAGTGCAGCGCGCATGTGCCGCAGATTAACAAAGCTCAAAACAAGACTGCTCAAGACTATGGATGAATATATGTTTACCTATCTTTGCATAATATTACTAAACACAGAATTACTAATTAAATATATTTACTGTGTTACAGAGTGACCCTAGCCCTAGGGTTCCTACCACAGGAGTTACTCGGCACTAGTTTATACGAGTATGTGAGTGCTCCGGAGCTAGGGGGGGTTGCGCGCACGCACAAGACCGCCCTCCTATGTCGTGAGCCCGCCCAGACTCCCCCCTACTCCTTCCGACGTAAAGACGGATCGCTAGCAAGGATTACGACTCATTTCAAACCATTCAAGTATGTCAAAAATGTTTTTCTACGCGTAAAAAATATTACAAAAAACATGTTATAAGCGCCCAACATCCCCAATGAGGTGCTCGAAGCCTAATTTAGGGTGACTAGGCCATAGTCAACCATGCTGGCCCACTGCGGGTTGGTTGACATTACTATGTTTTCCTTCACCGTAAGAACGTCGAGTAAATGATGTACACATAAAATTCGAAAATCGAAGATCACAAGTCAAGTGCTCAAATCCGTGAGCAATCGACTTTCTTATTTGTAAAAATATTGTATTAATAATGTACTTCTAGGAATCCTTGGACTAAAGACGTGGAGTGTCTCGTTGCTAACAACATTGTGGTGACAGATTCGTACTCACCGCCGCAACAAAACGTACGCGACTCGTACGACATGTACAAACAGAGTGAGTACATACCTTTGTATTGTACAGAAAGAATGCTAGTTACACACGAAGACAGAATAATACTGCTCTGACGTAAAAATAATAATAATTTCATCATTCAAATATTTGTGCTTTTGTATTTAACATTTAATTTCGCATGTCAATGGGGGAAAAAAGTTACCTTGAAACATACCAAAATTGGGACTTTAACAAATACTGTCTGAGTTTTTTTTTGCATTTATGGTCGTCCGCTGCTGCGTACTAACCACACCTACTAACACCAAACACAAAAAACATTTATATTGCACAACAAAACCTTTGTTTTAATATTCTAACATACAAAAACAAAATAAATTAGACACGTACACAAGCGAGCAGCGCACGAAGCGATGTGGAAGCGAACGTGCAACGTTTCTTTCGCAGAGACGGCGTTGGTCGCGTTGTGTACGCGCGACTTAGCTGGTGCGATTTCAGAGGGTGATACCGAGATGCAGCGATTGATCGATTCACAAGTCGAATCTCACAAGATCGGCAGCGCTATCGCTGAGGAGGTGCTGCGCAGGTCCTCCACTGACTTCTCACCTGAAATGCCGACTGAACTCTTACAAGATGCCGTCTTCAATCAGCAGGTAAGCGATGTGTTGGGAGTGTGATACCAGTCTTTTTAAGTGATCTGCTGTCGATTTGATCAGGTTTTTTATTAGTTTTATTTGATTAAGATTGTTTGCTACCATTTTATATAAACTGAGAAAAGCTTGTACTTATGATATGGTGCATAGTTGAATGATAGGATTCGAATCCACGCGATTTGCGGTATATATTACAGCATTTCAACGAACATGAGATTAAAATTGTATACGAATGTTTTATTTTACAGCAAGCCGCTCTTATGGACAACATCCTCGGCGTGGACATGGGAAACTTTTCACACGTTAGGAACAACGTGCCACTAAGCTCGGCGGGAGGCTCGAACTCCCCGTCACCAAGCGACCCCGTAGAAGGTCTCTCCCCACCCAGTCCACTCTCTATCTCACCCCCACTCCCATCTCTGGGCCTCGATGGCAACGGGGAGGCTGCCATGGCTGTCATCATGAGCCTTTTAGAAGCAGATGCGGGTCTTGGAGGTCCTGTCAACTTTTCTGGACTCCCTTGGCCGTTGCCGTAAAAGCTTTGAATTTTAATCCTAAAGCTTCAGAAAATAAGGATTTACTGAAAATTTGTTTATACGAACATAATTCGGCTGGATTTTTTTTTTTAATGTGTAATGGTATGTTTTTACACTAATTTTACCGATTCTGTGCGTTATGTCTAGCATACTGTATTTGATGTATTAGAACCTTTGTGATTGATTAATTTAAATGCTTGTTAAGTATTCTATCTAAATATACAAACCAGAGATAAGGCATTGGCAGAGGTATCTTCGTATAATAAAAGGGGATAAGCCACAGTAACTTCAGGGAATTAATAATAGGGAATAAATAAATAGTGCGACGTCTGTTATAGTTTAAGCTTTACTAACGATGTAGTCAGCTATTAACCCATGTACATGTACTCGTTGCACACCTTTTAAGTTCTGTTGACACAAAACAATAAGATCCTTACTTAAATTATTTTATTGAGTTCACCAAGTAATTAAATATACATTTTTATTTTCTCGCCTCCCTTTATTTGCTCCCCAAAATGGCGTTCAATTATTTCGTAGCTTAAAAGATTCAAAATAACACTGAATTAATTATAATAAATTAAACTCTATTTATATCCTAAAAATATCTACACGACAGAACTTAAAAAGTGATCTACGAATATACATTTTTTTAAATTGTTTCCGTAGGATTGTTGTGTCTATGTTTTGCGGTAGTACTTTAAGTTTACATTTGTTTTGTCTATTTTTTTTTTTAAATCAGAGCTTTATGATATAGTTTATTAATGTTGAATAGTTTAAGTAAATATTTTGTTATTGTTCTTAGAGAATTATTACTTTTAGTGGTTTATAAACGAATGGGGACAACCATTTATGCATCTACCCTACTATTAAATGGGTAGTTTGTTAAAGTAACATGTCAATTCATATTAATATACTGTGAAGTTTCACTTGGTGCATTAAATTGTTACAATATCTTTATCTTAGCGCTTATAATTTGTGCAATCTTTTTGTAGTATTAGTTAGTTCTAGTTCATTGTCTAGCCTGTGGTATTACGGTGAGTATCCATGTAACACCTGTATTACAATTTGCCATCCCTTTCACTCTCTTTGACAAAAGCAGAGATAAGAATATGTTCTTATAGTATAAGGTTATCTGGTCCGGTAAGAGGCGCTGATATCTCTGACAGGTAAAATACTCAAGGATCTTGACATTTTTTTGACATTGACAGGTCACTAAAAGTTCACACCTCACCGGGTCAGATTACTTTGTCGGACTGTACGTACAGGTGTTTCAACTTTCTGACAATAACGGTTACTCGAGAAAAATGCTCTGATGTGCCATTTTTCAGTGTGATTAAAATAATTAATATTCATAAATAGTACATTTAGTAGAGAATTCAGCTGACCGTAGGTTCCCACTGTAACATTCCTAGTTTACTCGAAGTTTTCTTTTATGTGATATGGCAAACGAGCAAGAGACCACTTAAATTCGCCGAAAGGGCAAAACGAACGCTGGTCTACGGAGAAGAGGACGCGTAGGAGGATATTTCCTCTTCCTATGCGGCCCCTCCTCCGTCAAATCCTTTTCTTCTTCCTATCATTTGAAGAAAATGGCGGAAAGGGACTAAAATTAAGTTCCGATACGCAGATTATTGTGTATTATTTTTGTTTGTGTAACACAATTGGAGTGATAATATTTTTATTTGTATTTAGACAGTGAAAGCCCACGGTCAGAGTTACCAGTAAAGTATCAAAACTAGTTATAAATTACTACAAATAATGTTACCATGTATGTATTTCTAGTTCACTTTCATAGACTATGGTGATTTTTTAATAATATTAAGTTTTTGTTTTGTACAATTTATAGTTTAAGTAGCTATTGAAATTATTCGGTGTTAGAGGGTATAAATATATAATGTTCTGTAAGGCCATCTGTTTGTCTAGTTTTACAAGATATAGTAGAAAACATTGAATACATCTGATATAACAAACCGTAGATCCCAATTGAACGCGATTATGTCTTATAAACAGTTATTGTGGCTAAATATTGCCGGTCCCTTTGATGTTGTTTTAAACGGTTTTGACTGTATTTGTATTAACTAATGCAGTCAACATATAAACCAATTGCAATGCACGAGGATTGTACATATTTGATCGTTTTTTATGCGATTATAATAAAGTAATTTTATTTCTTAAATTCTATGACAATTTTTGTTAATTCTAAATTTTATTTCATGATTTTTTTTACCTCGATATTTTAATGAAAATTACTTTTTATTAGATAATCATAGGTCAATTATTTTATTTTATTTTAAAATCAATTATATTTAATAAATGAATTATTTTACAATTTTATACACTTTTTTTTGTATATAGGTAGTCGGACATCTTATTTAAGATTTGTAAAATTAACATGATAATAACTAAAAATAAATGTCTGTTAAGGTACAAAAGTGTTTTAATTTTAAGGATTTATGAAACAATTAAAAAATATAAAAAAAATATGACAATTTACAGCTAAAACATGCAGTTATTTTCAAATCGATATCCCGTAGTGTCTCTCTTAATAGGTGCAAAATGATCTTAAGTATGGTTGGTTAAAGTCAAAACATTAGGGTCAACAACCTCATGCCAACTGAATGTAAGCGGAAATTGTGAAATAAAAGCACTTTAGTTTATTCTTAGCACATTTACTGAGTACCAATCTTGTCTATCATTCTATATATACCATGGATTTAATTTCTACATGATCTTAAATTATACAAAAGCAATGATCACGGAGAAGTATGGCCATTTAATACTGTTGCAAAGCTAAGCGATCAGTTTAGTCCCTTAGTGTAGACTAAGAATCTACACTAAGCAACTAAGTAACACCAAAGAAATATGATTGTTGATGTTTATTTTACTTCATTGATATGTAGATGTTGAACGGTTGCAAAATAAAAATCCATAATTCCCACTTGACTATAACCCCTTCCTTTCTTGTATGACACAAATTTGAAAGCTTTCGGGTAGTGATTATTCCATTTGGTCTCCATATTTGTTGGTCGGGGCAGTCACGACGGGTTCGGGAGGCGGCTGTTTAGGTCTTGTTACCAGTGGGGCGGAGTTAGGATTCACCCTAATACAAAAAATATACAATAAATTCAAACATCATGAACATCCACTGAAGGACTCGGAGATTACCCTAAGTTAGGGGTGACTAGGCTTTAGTCAGCTACAGTGCACAGCAGGTTGACTTTACACATATCTTTGATTTTCTTGTTAGATAAGTGCAGGTTGCATCATATTTCTTGGACCATGGTTACATTTGAAAATAATAGATATTAACGCCTGGTTCACATTTCATTAGTACAGTTGAACAATAGCATAGGTCAGTTATGGATTGTATGGGCTCACAGATTCCAAGTTGTCTCTTTGCTGTCTTATATGAGGACTAGATTCTTCCAACTGCTATAAGAATGTGGCTAAATTTAAAGTTTAACTTACTTGTAAGGATCTTGCCTGGCGTCGGTGTACTCGCCGCGATTTTTACGTCGCAAGTCATCGTATGAGAGGGACGAACGAGGTGGAGCGCTCTCCGGAGGAGTTACAGGAGCTAAAAAAAATATATAATCTTACTGATTCAGATAAAGTTGATAGGTATTGAAAATTTAATTTATATGTGTATTATTTCATATATAAAATTATTAACAGTATAGTTTACTAACTTAAAAATCATCATGAAGTTATATTTCAATATACATTATTGATTATCGAAATTTAATAGTCTTGATCCATCTAAAGATCAGCTCGTTTTTAGAATTACAAGCAAGATAAATGCAATGTATACTATTAATGTATTTGGTATAAATAATTTAGTATTCTGAAACATACTTTCAGTATAAGGACGGTATGTGTCATCACTGAATAGGGGACGATCAATGTCCAGGTCAAGGGAGTTGCCGGGACCAGCATCGGAGTAGATGTCACTCGGGTTTGCACCAAGCATCGATGTTGATTGATTCGAAGGTGGTGCTGTTACTCTGACAAACAAATAAAGTATTTTTTATAACTGATATAAATTGATTTCAATAAAAGTAATATTTATACTGTTAACATCCTGCTGTGATGGTTTATTACAATATTCAAAATCATACTGATGATATATTATCACTTTTAAAACATATGTTAGTCCCATCACTAGTCCAAAATATTTAAAAATAGTAACTTTTATTTAGAAACTTCTCTTAAAAATTTTATCATTATTAAAATTTACCCTGTTCTTCCATCACGCCTATCCCGCAGTATCTGTCCAATGTAACTGCCAGGCAGAGCCATCAGTTTCTCAGCGCATGCCTGCTGGTACGACAGCTTGCCAATGAAGTAACCCATCACCACTGCTAGAGTCACCTTCGGGAATGCACCAAACCTCGGGTTCGGCCTCAAATTACCTGCATTCAAAACAAAAATATGACTAAAAAGAAAATTACAATTACTTTATTTCTCTGTCAAATGAATAAAAAGATTGTTAAAATAAAATCATCTGGGATCTAGAGCTGAGAAATATTCTTACTTTACTTGGCAATACAGAATTCTCTCTTCCGCTTAGTTGACTTAAGACTCACATGCAACCTACCAAGTAAATACTATAATGAATTGTAATATACATTTGTTTCCAATCTCATGTGCTTTTATTTAACCAAAAACAAAGTTCCTATTTTGTGTCCAAAGGCATGTTGGCCTTTGATGATAGCCATTTAAGTATTGAGAACCTGACACCTGTTATATTATTTATTTAATACTTGAGACTATAATATACTGAGCTTGAGACTTTGTTTCAGTAATATAAGGTATTAAATGTTAATGTTAATGTTAATTAATGAAAGCAAAAAATCACCACATGCATGTTAGTGAACAGTAGAACTTAACTACATATTTCAAAGTTAAATTAAATGTATATTTTCGGTGATGTACTTACCATTTTGGACGGCCACAAAAGTGCCGAGTCCTAACATGGTGCCAAGCGGCAGTGACCGCTTGAAGAAACTCTCGTTGTTGCATTCCGATATGACTTTCAACTCTTCCGGCGAAAACTTATACTGCCCCTACCCAATAAATCACTGTTATTTTTCTCCATCCAGGGCCATTTCATAATAGATAAATAAATAAATCTTACCGGTGGCATCGGCGCCGCTGGTGTCAGCGTAGACTGATCACTATTTTCAAAACCAAATGATCTCGGATCGTTCATTGTTCAAGATTGTATCTAATACTAAATATTACTTAATCGTATTTTTCATAACCTACTGATAAACCGATTTCGACGATTCTTTCAAGTCCGCGAGATTGACAATTTGACACAAATGTCAAATTTTTCAAATGTCAAGTGTGATATTTAGACATTTTATACAGATTAAGAATAAAAAATTGCATTTACGGATACAAACATCGAAACTTTTCATTTGAAACATGGCTTCTTTTTGTTTGGAGAAAACAATTATATTTTCGGTAGTTAAAAATTATTAAACAGCTGTAGGACTACAAAGTTTCATCACGTCGTGTTAGGTTGAGTACAACCTGAAACACTATCCCGATTTGCAATTCTACATAAAAATTCATTTAAGTATTATCCATCATAAAACAATCAATTAACTCATTTTGATAACATGTAATTTAATAATTAATAAGAACAAAAATATTGTTAGAAACGTAAATTGAAAGATCAACCGTTTTTTTTTGTTTTTAAACTTTTACACCATAAGTAAAGCAAGATCTAAACTTTTTAGTTAATTAAATATAAAATAGCTAAAACAATACAACATAAAGTATATCGTCTATAATCTATAATATAGTACATAGGTTTTATTACTATAATGGATTATAAAGAATAGACGGATATGATTATTGTTAGATTAATGTTTCGATTTTGTAGCACTTACACATCACACACCAGATTGTTTTTCGCACGCTTCTATAGTACCATAGCTTTTCGCCACCGAAAAATGGAATCAAAACGAATTAACGTGTTTTTAAGACATAGTTTTTGTACGACTGTATCGGTAGAATAACCTGCCATTAGTGTTGACGCCTGTTATTTGTATTAGTAGAAATAAATACTACAACAAATACAATACTTTTACTGACTACAATATTTTATCTTACTTTTTACTTATACTTAAATTTAAAAATACCTTAGCCTGTATTCTTCCAGACTGTGTTCTATGTCTGTAATAAATTTCATCAAGATCCATTTAGCCGCTTAGGAGATAACTCCTAACAAACATCCGTCTATCTATAATATTTATAAGAAGTAAGATAAATACAAAAGTTTAGATGGATGGATGTTTGTTAGCAGATACTAAAACGGTTCAACAAATCTTGATAAAAGTTGACAGTGATATAAATTATTGCTTGAGAAATATCACATGCAATCTTAGGTTATATTTAGGTGAGAAAAACTAATATAATACATAAAAGAACACATAAATAACAACTAATTTATGAAAATTGTCATGTATTGCACTTACAAAATATTTAATACAAATTCTACTTTTTTTATAAACTACATAATTGATAATTATCTCATAATATAGGAAAGGAGTAATCAATTAAAAATTCGATATTGAACTGTTACCCCAACATATAATGACTGCAAATTAACCGTAGAACTTTACTGCCGTCACTTTATTCAAATATATTGTCATCTCATTCGCTCTCAGAATAAAAACAGAGATAGCAATAGTAATACAAGTGCACATTTGACAAATTCTCAGTAAAACTTTACTATTACACTCAGAATTGATACTAAGGTATACATAATTAATCTATGTAGTATCTTGTATGAAGCTTCTTGCGGCTGCGGTCGCATTTAGCAAACATGGTGGCGAGAAAGTTGCCGACGATATCGCGTCTGACCAACTCGAATACGTCGCTACGACAGTCGCTGTCATTCCTAATAACATAACTAAAGACGCTAATAAAACATCATACCATTTAACATTATATTCATCAACATACGAACGATATATTTCTTCGTAACTACCGAATGTTTGATATTTATGTGGCAATGATTCTGTAGAAACGAGCGGCAATTTTGACAGATCGACGCCATCTTGTAAACGGTCATGTTCGGAAACCGATACTTTAGGTTTGTAACTCATTGAGAATTCTTGTTTTATGTTTATCGATTTGAGATAACATAATTTAAGAAAGAATAATGGAGGGAAGATAAACATTAAAGGACCGGTTAAAGTTGAACCTACGAGACCCATCACTAAATCGAATCTGGGCACAGATTCTCCTAAGAATACTGCCAAGGCGACAATACCGGAACGCATCAGACATCGTTGTATGCAGAAATCTAGAAAAAAAAAACAATAATTTTACAACAACAATAAAAAAAATACAAATTATATGTTATTATAAAATAAAATGTGTTTACTTCTTGGTATTTTGAGCAAGTCTTCTAGATGTTGGAACAAGGCAGAATTTCCGACTGCGCTCGACAGACACAGTTGTAGAGTGACCAATAGAGCTACAATGTAAAGTGTAATCGATGGAGGAATACCTGCAAAAAGTATTTTCTTCAGATTATTAAATATTTTTTTAAAGACAGAAGAGAGAGAGAGAAATCATAATTATGTTATTGGCGACCTATCCCGTCGATTTAATGTTTTTAGTCTATGTTAGTAATAATGTAGCTTGGTAGTAGCAAATGAGTTTTTCAAATGGGTTCCGTAATTTCGAAACCTATTCCATGCAAAGAATAAAATCGCTCTTTATAGTATAAATTATTTGTACAGGATATCTGCAGTAGACGGTAATTTTACATTACTTACCCTGCAGTATATTACTCTCTACGCTGTCTCCATACCGATTAGCGGCGAGGAGTGTGGTGATGAGGAAGACCAGCCCAGTGGCGAGGAATGCGGCAAGCACGGCCGCGTTAATGCGCCGACTGTCCTTCATGTCCACCTGCAGTGTTAACAACATCGGGTGGATGTCGAACTGAAACAAATTAGTAGAATACAGTACAAACAGTTCGCGCGGGAGACGCTGGCAACACTCGCATTTGTCGAGAACCGAAAAATTACGGCGACGAAGTGATCGCACAATGTCCATACTTGTCTTTATATTATTGTAAAACTCTGTAATATTGCCTAAACCGTTCATACCAAACAAAACATGCAAGGAAATTGGCAGAATACAGTACAAACATTGAAGCAAGATAGTGGAATACAGTACAAACCACGAACTGAAACAAGTTAATAGAAAACAGTATATCAGTCGGTTGAGGCGAGCAATATACTAGATGCTGATTTAAAAACAATAAAATAACGTTTGTTATCACCCAAATCCGATAACTAAGCGAAGAACATTCTAGTAACCTTAAAATTTGTCCTTAGTGTTCTAAGAACCTGTGACTTACCATGTTCCCTTGTCGGTCCTTTTATTATAGAAACAAAACGAGTATCTCAAAGAAAACTTACCTGAAAGGCTACAATTAGAGATGTGTTTAAGCAGTAAAAAAATCATAAAACGAAATCGAAACAAGGCAAAGAACATAGGCATATTACA
>JAOCNA010000019.1:1045356-1061085 GCA_026546675.1 Papilio helenus | reverse complement strand
CGACGCTCCATGGAGTGACTAGATACAAGGGCCCCAGGTTCATTGGTCTTATTTGAAGTAGTTTTATACCTTTTTTACATTTTTGATGCTCTAGGGGGAGACGGTAGCTGCCTTGAAGCCAATGGCCCTGTGGGCATTAGTGTACTGTATCTCTAGACTTGTAATGAGTGTGTCTGGTTACGCAAATAGTAGTGAAATCACCGGGCCAGATCAATTTGTCGTACTATATCTTACTAGTTGGCGCTAGTGAGCTGCGACAGTGTTGCCTGTAACAATTCCGATATGCAACGATCTAATTAGGATAATAAATATCCATTCCCTAAGATTACATATCGAGAGGATGAAATTTTTGTGTAACAGAATTGTGGTACATAAAAAAAAGGACAGCAAATACAGATAGGTTCTTAAATTGTTGCCCACCTTTTAGCCAGAGTACAGACAGGTACGGACTTATGTAAATAATTTAAATTAACGATCTGGCAATTTTAACATAAAGTATTTGTCCCTGATGTATAAACATACATTTCGGGTATTTCTAAAGTCATTAACGGATCCATTAAGTTTAGTCGCAGGTTTTTATGCTAATGTTTCACCCTACAATACTTTTTAGATGTTTTTATTTTTGTTTTGTAATTTTATATTTTTGTTTTTTTTCTAAAAGTCAACTAGGTAAAGGCTTCTTACCTTAACGTTGCGTATACTATTAATAAATATTTTTTATTTTATTTTCATGTTTACGAAAACAAATTTATAATTATTTTATCGTGTGTTATGACGATTATTCATAATTTGTTATATTTCAATTTGCTAAATAAGATTTTCAATTGTAAGAATCGAAATGAATTTTTTGTCTTTCTATTATCAGATGTTTTTAAGACAACTTTTGTTCAAGAGTTAATTATGTTTCATTTTAATGAATTTATAGTTCGTATAAGTTATGTACTTGATGTATGTTGATTTAACATCTATATTAATACTGTTAGGTATAACCCAGAGAAGAAATTACTAGTTTAAAAAATTATCACTTGCTTTTTTTTTAATCGAAATGTAATCACGACCTAAAGAATTGTTAATTAATACTACTTTCTTATATTAAAGCGTTACTGTAAATAATCCGTGAAGATATCTCCAGTAATCTACGAACATTATCTAACAGCGATATTTAAATAATAACGGTCAATCGTCGACGACGTCCATTTTGAATGTTGTGGGCTTGTGACCGATAGGTTTCATTGCGAGACGTATTCCGGTGCTCGTTGGTTTAGTGTTTAGAATTTCTTCGTCACTACTGCTTGAGCCGTCGAAGTGATCGCCCGTGTTCACTTCGTCGGGCTCCGAATCGGAAGACTAAAAAAAAATGCATATATAAGAAAAATAAGATTGGTAACCGGCAATATAAACGCAGCTGTTAGAAAAGCTACTGCAGAAATACGCAGGAAATTCTTACTAGAACAAAATTTTGCATAACAAAATATCAAAGGTTTTTTCATGCATTTTTGATGTTTAAAAAGCACTTACTACCGATCTGTGTCGTTTAATTGTCACTAAAGGGGACCTTTAGTATGTGAATTTTTAGTAATGTACTTCCTAAAGTGCGGATTAAAAATGTTCAACACAAGAAGCTACATGCATAACTACTGCTAATAATGAAGACAAAAATTAAGTTCTAAATAAGTATTTCTATGTATATAATTTTTGTCTCCATTCATTTTATCTATATAGAATTTTACGAGCGGACAAACATCTATTTCTTGGGTCGGCTGCGCGCGATGGACTTCGGTACACGCTTGCTCGGCCTCTCGTCACTGCTGTCCACCCCCTAAAGTCATCGGGTACAATATTTACATGTGATTTTTAAATGGTGCCACATTAAAAAAAAAAACTAAAAATAATTCTGTAAGTACGTGCCTGTACTTTTGACTTTTGCATAAAAAAATCAAATATTCGTTTATGACAACTTTTGAAAAGTTAAGTCGATTTAACCAACATAGAATTAATATTTGTTTACTTTTTCTAAGGTTTCTTTTTAATTCAAACAAAACACTCTAATCTTACATATTTGACATGACAGAAATCTAGAAATTAAAACTGTTATTCTTTGATTTATATAAAAACTAAGAGATAGGTATAATTTAAAAGAATAATGTAAAAAAATAATTCAACTGAAGTATTATACAACTACAATTTTTGTTTTTGTAGTATTAAAAAAAGTTGCTGGCTTGACACCAGACTATTAAATATTTAAAAAGAAGTTGCCATAAACAAAAAAATGAAAATAAAAGAAAACTAAAGTCATTGTAGTACAGGGTGCTTACGTCGAAGTCTCCAATAGTGAACCTAGTGCTGGCCTCGGCCACGAGCTGCGCGGGCGCTGGCGGCGCTGTCTCCGGCGAGATCACCTAGACGCCGCGCACCAGAGACAACATAGAGGGCACATCGTGTTAGCAGGGTTAGTTAGCAATACTAGATACGCTATTCTTTAAACTGTGCATAACCTCATCTATTAAAGAGTGACAAGGACGACAATATTTTTTACTGCAAGTTTTCCGGCAGTGAGAAAGGGACACACGATCTTTATCCAAGTAAGATTCGAGAGAAGATAAAGAATAGCGTGTCTATACTTTGTGAAAAATACATAATACACACACAATTAGCAAATGCTTTTTACATTAGCGGTAAAGAAAATAGTGATTATAAATGTTAACCCATAGTTAATATTTTAAGTTGTATTGTATTTTAATATTTATTTTATTTTTGTAGTTGTATAAAATGATAAGGATCTTAAATATTTATAATACTTAATTAAATATGATTAAATAAAATGCAAAGGTTTTTAACCAAAAACATTTTGCCGCGTTTCTTACGTCAATAGTTAATTTTTAATGCGAAATTAAAACTTCCAAAATTCTTGAATATCTCATGCATACGAAATTATATTTTAAATCAAGATTGCATTCTTACATTTATGTGCACGGTTAATGACTTTTTTAACGGAATACTTATTACGAATAATATAATTTTATGAATTACTCGCGACTTCGCCACCGTGAAATTAAAAAATAATAAAAACATAACCTATACTCACTGATGACGTAGCTTTTTAATGGTGAAAGAATTTTTGTTATCGGGCCAGTAGTTTGGAGTTATTTCAATACATACAAAAATACAAATCTTTCCTGTTTATAATATTAGTATAGATATAAATGTGTTTTTATAGCCGAACAATATTCAGTGGTTTGATTAAGTTAGTATTAGCACAATTAATTCTATATAGGAATGACAAGATTCAATCGTTATATGGGCTTGCAACACGATGCGAATAGAACACTATCCACCATAAAGCTTGAATTTTATAACCATAGATAAAATATCAATGTCTATGGTTTTAACCTTTACCATGCTACCATAACCTTTAACGGTTAATTAATGGGTAATACTTACATCCTGATCGCTCATCATCTCCTTAGTGGATACAGTGGTTTCAATCCTGCGGATGGAGCCCTGGTGGATGTCCACATCGAGCGCGAGGCACTGGAATCGACGCAATATAAGTACAACTGGAATGGGCAGCACTCCAGCCAGGATCATGGCGGCTGCGATACCGAGCACCCAGTTGGGATATGGTGTCTTCTCAACGCGACCCTGGTAACAAACAAAATGTTTTAACATGGAAATACACTTGCTAATAAATGTGGTAGTACCTGGCATGCCAGTTGCTGTTATGATGCGTTCATATATGCCAGCAAAATGTCACAGAGATCATATGAGACGAGAAGTGTCAGAGTCAAATTTTGTACAACTTTCGACCCCTCCCTCTACTTGCGTTGCTGCCACAAAATCAAATATCATGCCAATAACTGGCAGAGAATATGCTATCTACTTGTCTGTATATTACTGGCCCTTAATAAAGAGGTATTTCACCCGGATTTTTGAGCATACTTTTTAAAACAAATACGTCGTTACATAGGTCAGTATTATTTTCATCATATCCTCCTTATAATTGCTAAATATTCCGTAGTTATTAGTTAAGAATATCCAAATGCAATAAATCATATGATTTATTGCATTCAGACTAAAATACTGTTTTATAGCTGTTATCTTGACCTTTTAATCGGTTATTTTTGGATTAATGTTGTTTTTCTACTAAGATAGTGTAAGCTAATAATTTTATTACAATCGACTGACATTTTTAGGTTATTAAATCGTAAAAATCTTATTAATTTACTTTTAGCTATATGACGTAAGTACCTCAGCAGCATTCCAAGCTCCGTATGTAGGAGGTATAATAAGCATGAAGACTAAAGAAGACAGTAAAATGCAGGTCACGATGAATGGTCCGACATAGCGCCATGTCACTTGCCAGTACCAGCCGGGACGGTAGCCAGTCATCTCGTAGATGTCATTAGTGAACCTGCGGCAGTAATAGGGTTAAGTGGAGTTAAATGTATTAATTCGGTTAACCCACTACAAGGTTTGGATCACTTTATACTGATGTGTTGTTGACAAAATTATAACTATCATATTTATAAATCTATACTAATATTATAAAGAGAATATGTATATTTGTATGTATTGATGTAACTCAAAATCTATTAGGCTGATTTCAAAAATTCTTTCAACATTAAAAAGCTATTTTATCATAGTAACATAGGCTACATTTGTACTATGTTTTAAATTCTTTATATTTTGTACTTAATATTTTGTGTTAACGGCAATCTCGATAGTACATCTAGTAAATACCGTGACGTTATGAGCTATGTGTTCCTTCAACACGTCAAGGTTGAACAGTTTGGCAGCTATAAGTATTTTCAGTGTGAGATTTACGCATGTTGACATAGTAAACCTTTACCGGCATCTCAAGGTTAGAAATCTTTAAACAAATGATGACCATGATTGATGTATACAATGGTTAAACTGTAGCAGTAAATCATACTTTTAACGTCAGTTTCCACTGCCGAAACACTCTCACCTGTTATTTATTTTAATTGCGAAAGTTCAGATGGGTGGATGTTTGTAGCCTAAACAGCTGAACAGATCTAGATAAGAATAGTTTGGAAGAAACATAGGATACTTTTTTTTTTAATACCACGTAGTGGAGTCGCGAGAGAAAGCTAGTGTATTTATAGTCCTGCAATAACATCACAGACAAGAATACTTACTTCTCGTGACCATAGATGTACACGACAGCAATCATTTCGAGTAACGCCACGACAACAAGACCGATGGTGCCGGCGAACGAATCGAACATCTTCAGCCAGTACTCGCCCGCGCCCGTCGTGAAGATCAACCCCACGAGGAAGCAGAAAGTACACACAGCACCTACAATATAAAGGAACCAAGATATCTTTTTGGATCTATGATTCCCAAAGGTTGCGGAACCTCTGGGGCTCACAAAAGACCCGGAGATGATATCAAATGTAGGAAATAAAATGAAGGGTGCTCAAGTTGGAGACAAAAACATTACTGTCCACCGAGAATAATGAAAGCTAAAAAGATGTCTATGAGTAAAAAAAGGTATGGATTTGATGAAAACCTTACCAGTAATAACCGGTTTGCTCATCCGTTTAAAGAAGTCGATATCGAAGATGGTGCACAGCATGCCTTCCATGATACCGATCTGGCTGCCCAGACCCAGCGAAAGCAGCATCAAGAAGAAGATGATCGACCAGAACGGAGCTGGGGTCAGTTTGAGAATAGCCTGCGTGAACACGATGAAAGCTAACCCTGTGCCTTCAGCCGCCTGCAAATAGTACACATTGTTTGTTTATAACGTAAGGTGGGAAATTGCCACCTGATGCCACAATATCGACAGTATTGCTATCTGTTTTCAACATACAAAAATATGTATTGATTGAACTCACCTCTTCAAGTTGTCTACTCATGGTGCAGCCGGTGAGATTGAACGCGGAGACAACGGTGTTGTTCAAAGTTGGGAACTCCTCCTTGTAGTAGTCGAAAGTAGAGTTCAATGTGAATCCACCGATCTGGTGCATTGCTAATACTTTGATTTCTCTGAAAGGGAAATTATACTCAGTTTATTTGACATTGTTTTAAGTCCTTACATTCCGACTACAAAATCAAGCCAAGAAAACTTCTTAAGACAAAACAAATTTCATGAATCATCAAGAGTTTCTGGTCTTACAAGAATTTTGTCACCTCTTCTACGTAAATACATAAAGAGTGAAATAATATACGAAGGTCTTTTGATTGATGATTTCTTAATAAAATATCACTTACTTGGTCATACATTTCTCGACCATAGTATAAGCTTTGAAACCGAGGATACTGAAGATGACCACAGAGGCGTAGATCGCAGTGAGAGCGTTACACACGGAGACGAGAAGGACATCTCTCACACAGTTGTTGTTGGGCGGGTTGTAGGAACCAAAGGCGATGAGGGAACCGAACGCGAGCCCAAATGAGTAGAACACTTGAGTAGCTGCATCCAGCCATACTGTTGGATCCAGGAGCTTGCCGAGCTGGAATTTATATAATATAGTAGACGAAACAGAACACATTAGTAAATAATACTATTTATAACTAAAATCCCGACTAACTCCTATAACAGTCAAGAAAGGAATATGGTTCAGTCGTTTTGGCAGGTCATAATGGAACTTGATTTTTCTTTTCTTTTCTTTAGAAAGTAGGGTAAAAGCGGGCTTTACGTTTGACTAAACTATCGCACAACTGCGTGCGAGTGTCGATTGTTTTGCAGTCAATAAATATTTAGTTGCACAACTAAAAATCGAGTAGTGTACGCACTTTCATATCTCTAATAGGAATCAAAGCTATACTAAACAGTTGTGCGATAGTGTCAAAGGTTCGCGCTCTAAATGATATATTGGAACATACCTTAGGTTTATACATGTGTATGATTCCGTCAGCAGAACCTGGTAGTGTTATACCGCGGATGAAGAAGATGGTCAACACGGCGTAGGGGAATAAAGAAGATGGCGCGAGCTGTTCGGTGGCTCCCAGGCTGATAGACAGAAGAAGGAAGAGGAGGCCGCCAAGAAGAAGGCCGCCAAGCAGAAGAAGAAGGATAAGAAAACGAAAGGAACCGGCGATGCCAATTAATTAATTAACTATTTATTTAATAGTTTTGGCACAAATATTACATTGAGTATACTAAAATAACTATGTAATAAGACAGCGAAGCTACTAATTGAAGGTGTTAACAAAGTGTACATGCTACATTTTAATAACTCAACTGATTATGAACACCTAGATATATCCCTTTTTCGTTTTTCCTTGTTATCATAAACATCAGTGCGTGTGGGTACGCTGTGCGCCAGCGTGCGGTGCAAGGCCGCGTATTTCTGGCGGCCATTGTGCGCCGGCGCAGCGCATTGTGCAACTGCGCCGTATGCACCGACTTTACCAGCCACCACACACCCGCGCTCAGGACACATGCGTTGTTGCACTTTTTATGAATTTTCATACAACAATAAATACACTACTTCGGTTTCAGTAATCGCTTAGTCGTGTCTTTGTTTTTAAATAATAAACGTAAGGCCTTCAGTAATGGTGTTAACTTTTAACGGACGATATTGAATTTTTCACTCTACTTTGTTTCTTTCAAGGCCATTAGTTAGTTAAACATTAGTTACAATGTCTCGTTCACTCCAAACACCTGCGAAATTTCCACAAACTGACGCGTTCCTATATTGATTGCAAGAATATTGGTTATTTCCATGTTCAAGAATAGTTAAATAGTGAGCTAAGCCATTAATTATGTACGAAGGAAACTTTTTTCTCTTTTATAATGTTATTTTGCTCGCTATTATTTTGTTTATAATATTGATTTCTAGACTATGAAAAAATTTCAGTTTTAATATTGTCACATAAGTATATTCGGTTTTTTTTTGCGTTATTTTGTTACATTTGTTTATTTTATTTTCAGTTGACTGGCAATGTTAGTGGGTGTGTGCGGCCAGCAGGGCGCGCACGGGGTCAGGGTCGCGGTATATCTGACACATCGACACACTAGATGTCACTACTTGTCTCTAAATGTAAACTAGTAAATTAGCATTTAGATACTTTATCGCTATAGCGGGAAATTAACTTTACGAAAAATATTTTTGCTTTTTGTTATCTGGTTCCTGTTAGACTTTTTTTAATTTACAGTTATTAGCCTAGCTATCTATCTAGGCAAAGACTTGCGGCGCATCTCTCTTACCTCGTTGCGATAATCATATAAGGGGCACAAACTTAAATATTGCATAATTGTGGAGGGGAAAATGGTAAAGAATATTAGCTCCGTTACGATTCGTTTTGAAACAACAAAATAATGCGTGTTCGACATAAATAGTCGAGGCATCGGCATCAGTAAACAAAACATCGTTTTATGAATGACTAACTAGTGCACGGTCGCGCGGCTGCGCCTGACGCGGGACGCTGAGGAATTCGCGACCTGCACACATGCCCACACAAACATCAACTTTAGAACTGAACTGTAAGGTTCACTGTCGAACAACGACAAAGAGTTAACCTACACACAATGCAATATTATCCCTGGCTGCAACACGCATCGTGAACGCGTAGGAACTACTCGGAATGAACATCAATGAACACACCAAAACAAATATAATAACGTGTGTACACTATTAATTCATTGCATTACTAAAATAATATAAACCATACTCGTTAAATGTTCGCAAATTATGGATGACAAGAGCACCAAAACCAAGGTCAGCGTTGAGTTGCGAGACTGTATTCGTGACGTCATCATCGTCGACGACGTCACTAATGCGTTCTTTCCAATATTCAGTTTGCCTCAGATTGCCTGAAGGAAGGCGGATAGTAAGAAAATTGACATTTTATAAAATACTAGCTGTTGCTCGCGACTTCGTCCCGTGAAATTAAAAAAAATAATAAAGAATATAGCCTATGTTACTCTCAGATAAATTACCTTTGTAATGGTGAAAGAATTTTTGAAATCGGCCCATTAGTTTTTGATTTATTTTAATACAAACAAAAATCCTAAAATATAAAACTTTCCTCTTTATAATATTAGTATAGATATAAATTAGCATGGATATAAAAGGTATGTATAAATGATACACAAATATTACAAACGCTATATAAAGGTGAAAACAGAAAGACATGATGCAATTTTTGCAAAACTTGTTCATCGATTCAAGTATTTTTATTAGGCATCTTATTAGGTATCTTGTAGTCTAGCTTTTTCTCTGTTCTTATATTACCTATTTTAAAGGACAGTTGGTTTTTTTGTATGTTTTAAGTCAAATTAGTATAAAAGTAGATTAGATTAAATCTAAGTTTAATGCAACTCTAAGCGGAACGCAGAAATCTTTTAAAATAACATTAGACCGCTCGTGGCTTGCTGATGCTCAGGTGTACTAACTCACGTGAGGACAGGTTACACGATGATGCTATTTTCGGCTTTGTTGCACACACAATAAAGGTCAAAGTACCGTGAATAGGCCATACAGTGTTTACTCAGTTGTTAAAGGTATTTAAGAAATTATTATTTGATCTTGTAATAATATCTTTGATACGAAGCATTCTGAAGGGAAGTGGTGATATATTAAATTGTAGTCAGTTCGTACAGATACCTCAATAAAAAACGTACTATAAATTAGACCTTAGTTAGTCATCCAGGTGTAAAGATTGCGCTACGATGTTTTCCTTCACTGTTACATCCGTATATATATGCATATCTATTCATCGGTACAAATGGTGGTAGCACACCGGAAAGAGGGCAGACAGCGTTATTGCTTTTGAGCCCTCTCAGTGCCGGCTAATGCCGATACAAGCGAGCTGTGTGCTGTCATTGAGAGCTTCCCGACTGCCTGCATGGAGAAAGCGTCAGCGAACACGCCCATCAAATGTATACTTACTTGCATTAATCTAGTATTATTGAGTGGACTTTTCGTAGCTATTTTATAATGACTTACGTTATACCTAAGTCAATACTCTACCTAAATTGTGACGTCACCTAATATTTATCTATTGTCGGCAATAATGTTTTCTGCGTCTGTTATTATATTACAATATCTTATTTGATATCTAGATATTATGCAATCAAGTTATAGATTATGTATCTCGCAATGCTTATCACTGTCACGTCGGTCACGCTCCTCTTGACGAGAAGAATTATCGGAAGGAAATGGTTATAATATTTATGAATAATAATGCTGCTAAATATTCATTTGTTAAAACGGTTATTGCACAGCAGATAGAATAAACGCCAATTTCCTGGCCCCGCCTGGTAGAGAGAGCGGGTAGAGCTGCGCGGTGTGTGAGGTGCGGTGAGGTGGGGTGCGGGACAGACAGTGTCTTTGGTGAAAGCATGACATCTGATGATCACAAAATACACGCAATGTGACATAATACACACGCAGTCTCACTCACTAAAGTAATTTCGTAAATACTAAATTAATTCGTTGTGCGCACATTTTTACAGCCTTTATTTTCAATTAATAACAACTTTGTGTAAATAAAGATTTTCTAAAGTAATTTCGTTTTTTAAAAAATAACTTATGCATCTTTGTTGGTTATTGTAAGTGATTTCAATACAAATAAATTGATTCATTTGTTTTTCTATTTTTATTCCACTCCAGTCTCGGACATAAAATGTTTTATCAACAAACAATAGACAGCAAAATGAAAGCGGTTTACCTTGATAAGTTTTACGTGTTTATCGATCCCTTAGCATTCACCTAGGCCAGGTTTAGTTTATTAGGTGACCGCAATTACGACGTCCCGGAATGTAGGTCCCAATGGGCCGGGGGCGGGGGGACCTAGTGCCCAGGTTTGTGCCGGCTGCGGCCCGCCGGCCCCGCCGCCAACCGGGACAAAAGTTCACTCGCCGACCTTGCCCGACTCTACGCGCCTTCGCCGAAACAACTTACCAAGCTGTGTTTATAGAAAATATGTGTTGACAAATGCACTACATATGGTCAGTTACTTCGTTCTTGTAATTCTTGTTCAAAAATCACCAGTTTGTAAAGCGTTAAACAGATGAAACATAATATTTAAAGTGTTTATCGACACCGATTACTTGTAATTCATTACTTTCATTCAAGTATTGACGTGCCCTGACATCTGTTGTCGCGTCATCGGCCGCTGCACCGACCTCGAGCTCACAGAAACATTCCAATGGACACTTGAACAACACAAGTATTGACATACGTAGACAAGCAGCGCCTTGATATCCACATTATCCGACCGCAAGCGGTTGTTATATAATATAAAATAATCAGGTAGGTATAGTGATTATAAAGCCGCTAATGTTAGGTTCGAAGTTTATTACAAAACAGTAAATTTTTTTTTTTAATTTTAGCCGGTTGATAGTTGTTAAAATATGTCTTTTTTATTGTACTGAAAGCGATCTTAGCCGTATAAGAGGTATTTCATTTGATGAGTTATTCGAAAAAAACATTACTATTGTTTATAATTTATTTTGAATACGTACGAGTATATTGTTAGGTATTATAATTGCAATTGGATCCAATAATTTTAAAGTTAAATATGCCAAATCTTAAGGCGGCCAGTAAATTAGGCTTATATCTGGCATATCCCCCTCCCCTTTGACCCTCCCTTTTTATATGCCCGTAGCTTTCAATAAATCTCGTGCTAGCTAACTGTATGCCAGGTACTTTCATGTGTCTGTTTCTTTTATTTAGTTTAATTGAAATGTTTCTTATTGACTCTACCATTTGTATATCAGATGTCAGATTCTTACATGTGGAAGGAGCAGATCCATACGTTAATGAAGGGAGGGGAGAGTGAGTCCGATATTTCGGACTCAGAGCACTTCCTCACGAAGGGAGCCTTCCTTCTCACGCCCTCCCACGGCCTCAGCATGGAGAAAGCATCCACCATCTGCGAGAAGATGGAGTTCAAAGGATGCTTCTCTCTCACCAAGACAGCCACCGGTATACTCTTCAAGTTCTCTCACGTTGATGATTACCAGATGGTCTTCAAGAAAGGATTCCATAAAGTTACTGGATCCAGATTCTATCGGAAGGTAATAAATGTTTATTCTCCCACTATCTCTCTCTCTCTCATCCCTTCATTAATTAACTTACAAACTGTGCTTTAATACATTCTTTTGAGTTTCTGTACTAAAATTGTTTATCTCGCATATGTTGCAAATCGGAACGTATTTTAAGGGAAATATTTAAACCTTGGCTATCCTTTTAAAATAATTCTCTAAGTGATATCGAAATATACTTACTTATTCATACATCTTTCTATTTCCAAAAAGCGTCGTCTTTGCCTCTATTTAACTTTACGACCTATTTACTTAAATCCTCGTATGATCAGTTGTGAATCTGAAATAAAACATTATTGGGAGCTTGTTTATTATGCAGATCGCGATACCGTGCCGTCCTCAGAAGACGTTCACGATCTACGTATACGACGTGCCCGACGAGGTGCCTGAGGAGGACGTTCGCCACGCCCTCTACAAGTTCACCTCCGTCGTGGAGGTGCTGCGTTTGCATCTCGCCGGCTCACCACGAGAGGGCAACACTGGTCAGTGATATCATCATTGTATCGTCTTTCTTTTGTCATTGCCGATGTGCTGACGTTTAGATTAACG
The DNA here is from genome assembly GCA_026546675.1 of Papilio helenus. Lineage (NCBI taxonomy): Eukaryota > Metazoa > Arthropoda > Insecta > Lepidoptera > Papilionidae > Papilio > Papilio helenus. Next base: position 1,048,514 of record JAOCNA010000019.1, on the reverse strand, counting down.
TTACAAATTGTTTTTCTGGGCTTTATAATTCATTCCCCTTTATAGTTTTCTAATGCTAAAATTAAACAACTTTCTACAGTTACGATTTTCATGCTTTATTCGACATCAGGCACATCGACTCCAAAACCATCGGAAAAGACACCAACTCGTGCGCTTACAACAATCGACGGCGAGCTGGTGAGCAGTATGATCCCGAAGGAAGCGACATGCGTCATCCGTGTGACCCTCGCCAGCATCGAGGAGGCCAATATCCTGCTGCAGAACGGCCTCGACTTCTACGGAGCGACCTTCTTCCCGACCGAGCTGGCTACACCTGCACAGGCCGCTAAGCTGATCAAACCCAGCAGGTATATCTTCAAGAAACGCTAAGATATTGTATTACTATACTTTGGTTCACGTTTATATTTAGATTCCCACTGCATTTGTAATCGAAACATAATTTTGCTTGTTTAAATACTGTTTTGTTTAATGTTTGTCTATGGATCAAATTAACCTTGTTATTTACGATTAAAACTGTTTACCAAATAAACGTATAACTAGGTATTAATAATGTAATCGTAAAACATATTCAACAGTAGAACATATCACGTAGACATGCTGTACACACAATTTCATGTCACGTTTTATAGTATTCAATATGTATGGTCACTCACAGCCGTCAATTGTTTCGAGCTACCAACTAGTTTGAATCGCACTGTAGTTAGCACCTCACTTACTGCCTATCTCTCATCCTCAACAGAGCGTATCGTTCCAGAGTGTCGGGAGGCAGTGTTTCTGCCAGGATCAGGGATCTGCTGCCGGTTTTCGACCAGCAGGGGTTCTCAAAGTTCGCACCGCCCGCTTCCAGGCTCGTTAAGCCGCGAGCCAAGTAAACCCATAATTATTTGAACTCTTTTTCACTAAGCAGTTAGACGCGCAAGTAGTAACAGATTCGTAAAGCATCAGTTACAATAGTACCTTATATTGATTATAGAAATAGACGCGTTAGTGGAAAAGAGTCTTAAACTAAAAGTGAAACTTCGCTCTATGGTTAAAGGTTTTATGAACTTTGCTGGAAAAGATATGGAATTAAAACCTGAGTATAACTAACTTACAAGTTAATTTACTTTTTAGGTGACCGTTAATTTAAAGTGAAGTTTTACTTTTGCAGTTCCATTTTATGTTACCTTTCATGTTACCTAAATGTTTAATAAATTCTCCTGTTCATGTACTTAATCATAACTTAACATCATCTGAACTAAGTTACTGGGTATAAATGAAATACTATGCTTATTGTGCCATTTCATTTGTTATTAAGGCTTTTAATTAAAATCATCGCTAATTTATTGTTTTTACTTTTTTAATATAAAGTGATTGGTATTAAAGTACGAGAAATGCAATTACTTATAACGAATGTTAACTTGTGCCATTTTAATTATATTTAAAAACCAATTATGATTAATAAATATTTGATTTAAAAGTTGTTTTATTTATTTTCTTTATGTACTCTTTGAGATATTGAATAATTTAATTCAATTTCATCAAAATGACTCCATCATCGACATCACCCAAAATACAGCTGTATTAGTATTAAGAAGAGATGAAATAAAAGCCGACATTTGTAATAACATAAATTTTAATATTAATAATCTATTTAATAATCTATACAGACTATAATATCACAGATAAATAAATTTAAGCTTAAAGTTAATAAATGATATCGTTGAACATTTACTTAAACTTAATGAACACTAAACTTTGTTGCTTTTTATACCTTTAAACTTATCTTCTATCTCTTGCAAGCTCTTGCCTTTAGTTTCTGGCAGAATGAAGTACAATATGACAGTTCCTATAAACGCTATAATACCATAAAACAGGAATGTGAAAACTTCTCCTAAACTAGACATCATGCCAGGCGCAGTTTTAACAACGACGAAGAAAGCTAAGAACGTCGTTGCTGAACTGATTCCTGAACCTAAACCTCGCACTTTAGTAGGGAACACTTCTCCACACATCATCCAAGGTAAAGGCACCAGACCTATTGATATAGCACATATATAAATCATTAAACAAGACAGCGGTAACCACGACATATCTGTTGGTTTACCTTCAGTGAAATACAAGAACAATGCTAAACCGATCATAGATAATGCAGTCCAGATCCCGCTGATAAAACACAATGGCCTCCTACCATACTGCTTGCAGATGACACACGCGACCACAGACATTACAGTCCGCAGCACGTCGATAGCCAACATAGCCACATAATGGTCCATACCCTTCCCGACTGCCTTCTCAACAATTTCTATAGAATAAAACGCAATAGCGTTCACGCCAGAAAACTGACATGTTATAAAGAATATAATCATAATAGCTAAAGGTTTTAATAACTCCGGACTCTTCAAGTTGGCAATCTTTTCCCTCCATGTTGGTACTGGCTCTGATTCTGTCTGCTTTCGTTTATCAATGACGGCTTGTAATTCTGCTTTCGCTTCCTCGCTGTAACCTCTCAGCCAGTAGTAAGATTTGACTCCTTTCTCCACTTCACCTCTGCAGATAAGCCATGTCGGGCTTTCGGGCACTGCACTTAGTAAAATCACTGATAGAATTGGAAACAAACAGCATATGACTGCAGTCCATTGCCACGAAATGAAAGTTCCTATCAAATGTGCAACTAAAATCCCCACTGCGATCGCTAACGACACACCTGCGAGGAAAATCCCTCTGAATTTGGGTTCAGATGTTTCTCCGATATACACTGGTCCTAAAGGTCCTAGTAGACCGACGCAGAGACAAAAAAAAAGGAATCTAATTTGAAAATCCAAATACGAATTTGAATGTAAAACCGTTTCATTTGAAACTTACCGCTCCAGGATTAATGTGGTCGATATCCGAAGTTATTGCGTAGAAATATCGATATAGACACCCTGTAACATAAACATACATTAGTAAAAGGCACTGAACATCGCACGAGTCACCGAGAACACAATATTATGTACTAGCTGTTGCTCGCGAGTTCGCACGCGTGAAATTAAAAAATCTAACGGTGAAAGAATTTTTAAAATCGTAGTTTTTAAGTAGCTGAGTTCTACGGAAAGCTCAAGACACAAATTGCAGAAGAAGTTGAGGCTCAATGATAATAAAGGATATCTAACAAATTTTATCAAAAAATAACAGTT
>JAOCNA010000019.1:1010795-1022433 GCA_026546675.1 Papilio helenus | reverse complement strand
TCGTGCAGCTGCGGCGGACCGACGTTGGACGGCAGGTCGAGATGGATATCGTCGTCGAGAATCTGCGACGGCAGGCCAAGACCCACTTTGGGTCGCTGCGCCAACGCAGTAAGTACTTATTAAAAACTATTCCATATTCACTGTTTGTATTTTATACCAATGTACTATGATAATTATGAAACTATGGGTAGCTAGATTAAAACATTACAAAGAAATTAACATACATGTTAATCCAGATGCATAAAAACAAACTCAAACATGCACAAAAACATTATCCTCTTGTCAGTCTGGCAAAAAAATGTAGCATATTTTGAATTAAACAATTTTCTAAATTAAAATTATACTACTACATTCTGTGCTTTGACTACCATAAAGTCCTACAGACTAACAAATAAACGCGGTATAAAGTTAAACTAAGGAAAAAACTGAGTATAAGCAAAACTTGTACTAATACTTTTATTATTTATTTCTTACCATATTAATAGTACCAAATGCAGAGATTCAAATATTTCATAACATATAACAATATTTATATATGACAAAAATAAAATAATTAATAGCCAATGCACTTAATTGATGAAAACATGTTCTCACCTGCACATACAGAAATTCTGGTGGGTCTGTAAAAAAAAAAACTTTTTAGCCATCTATGATTCAAATACAATATAATATTTAAGAAACAATTCCTTTATAAGAAGTAACAATTCACATACTTAAAGTAATATAATATTTACATAACATTGCAAGCGTACAACACATTTAATACAAAAAAAATCACTAAATGTGGGTAGTGATAAAAGAAGACATACAGTCTAGAATCATCATAGAGTTGCATCAAGGTATGCAATACTAGATGTGTCAAGGAATATGTAATGTAAGGTTAACTAAATACAGTTATAAAATAAACAAAAAGCAACTTACAAGAATCAATCCTCTGTTCGATGTCAGCTTCTATATCTGACAGTTCCGCTGCTGCAGTACTACGACCGTGCTACAAACATTTATGAATATACTAAATTTGTAATTATACATATCGATATTTACTAATATAATAAAATGTTAACATTTCTTTGTTCTGTAGGATATTTTCAATTTTCAATTACAGCATATTTTTGTACAATATTCCTTTTTAATTAAAAAAATCCTATACTTATGACAGATATTTTCACACTATTTAATTTGGAAAAATAAAATGTCATGCAGGAAAGGAACAAAACTACAATTCAGCAGTAAAGAAGCAAGATTGCCATGGTGAAGGTATTTGGAAATTCACTATTGAAGTGTTTTACAATAAATATGATACTGCTGCTACTGGACACTGACATCGCCAAAGCTGGCCACATTTAATACTTAAGTTTATAGCACAATGGTCTTATAATATTCTGGTTCTCTTTTAACTTGTAATATTTAAAAAAAACATGTGCATATTGTATACAGTCAAAGTTCTACTACCAATAAGGGTACTTACTGGATACGGTGTACCTCTCCGTCTCCTTTTTCGTGGTGGTGGACCACCAGACTCAGGATTCTGGTCATAATCATGTTGTGGATTTTCTAGCTCCAATGATCGACAATACTCGCGAAATCTATTTAACTGGCCTCTCAAACGCGTGGTTATGTTGTTTACTATGTTAGTGAACATCGACTGGAAAGAAAATTATTCGTTACTGAGAAGTTTATTAAAGATGAGTTACAATTAAACACTTTATTCAGTTGACAGGCTCGTTTATTAGTGATTGCCTCCCAACCAATGTGGACATCACAGTTACAATACACCTTATTTAACTTCTACCACGTGTAGGGCGTTATAAACAGGTACATTTTAACACTGATAGCGCAGTAATTACTTATAAAACAACATTAGATCAAATTTAAAACAACTGAACGTAAAATAGTATGATTTCTGTATATACCCTCAACAATTTAACTTACCGAGGTCTGACGCGAGTCATTCCGTGTCCTCTGTCTTCCGTTTCTCTCCCTAGTCCCAGACATTTTTCGGGAACACCTTCTCAGGACTGAAGTCACGATGCTGCTGTAACAAAAATTCAGTTAATCTCAGTGTCGGTAACTTTGATTTCATGATTCAATACAAATGGTCTCAAAATGTAAGGTGCCAACTTTAATACAATCTCCAAACTTATAAAACTTAATACACTAAAGCTTAATCAAAAAAAGACGGTAGGAGCAAGAAGAAACTCACGGACACGGCAAGTTCGCAATCCAACAAACCAAAAACAAAATGCCGTCAAAATGCGTCGGAAAACAGCTTATATACTCTGACTGGAAACCGGAAATCATAGATTATTTTGTCTAATTAAGCAAAGAGTAAATAAGGATGGTTAGGAGTAGGGTTGTATGGAGGCCATTTTAACGGAAGCGGATGCGGATGCGGAGGTAAATAGTAGATATCAGTTGCGATTTATTAAAGAAATAAAAAGTAAAATTACGTTTATTCAAACTACGGATTGGTACATACAACAATAAGACACCCTAACTCATAGACTCAAATATGATGTGTAACAATTATTAAGGAGTAATGGTGTAACTTATGAACCAAACTGCAAACAAAAGAGGGAAATTTAATATAGTCCGTGACAGAGCAAAAAACCATTTTTAAATCTTCTACTAAAATATCAGATTTTTGAATTGCGATGGATAAACCGTACTGCTCTAGGGCAATATGTATCTGTCTCATGCGATTTGTCGCTCACGAACGTGCGATGCCGATGCTTGTTGTATCGCGTAGGTAGATGATATTGATAGATATTGAAAATACATAGTTTTCGAACAAGTCAGTAAGCGTTATTTAGATATTGTTTTAATATAGAGTTTGTGTATCTATATCTGGTTTGTATCGCCCACCTCTAATTTCACAGTTCAAAAGCATGAATCAAGCGAACGGACATATAGCCTAGTCGCTCCTCTCGCGTTGACGACGTAAATAAACCTCCATTATTGTCCGTTATAACCCCGCATAAGAAATAACGGAAGCGGAAGCGGAGTTATCATTTCTTGACATAGGAATAAGTTACTAATAGAAAATTAAATAATGTATCAGGCGCGAAGCTGAGTAAAAATTGTTGATTTCTTATCACTTTAGAAAGGACAGCTTTAATAAATCTTGAAACTTTTAAATTATTGAATTACATATCCCAAAAAGTCAAGTAAGTCAAGAAAAGTACGTGATAGCATATCTCTATCTTTAAAGGTTTTCTTACAATAACCACTTTCCTATCTACCCTTCTTTCATCTATTTTACTCTTCAATAAGAATTATGTGACTAAATCTGCAAAGTGGACGTCACTATCTGATCTCCCCTATATTTGTAATCTGTGTTTGCTATACATCTGTTATCTATGGTCAGATAATATATACTCTGGGTGTGCCATTTTGTTGTATATGTATATTTCGCGGTGCCTAACTGAAGTCGAGTAAAGTTTTTAATTTTGTTCAAATGTGAGTACTGCCTTTGTTTTATATATAATATTTATATACGTTTCAACATTTCCAATTTGACAATAAATATAAACAACGTTATTTTAAATAGAACGGAACAAATAAAAGTGTCGAGTGGTAAATTTTTAGTAGATGTGGTGAATAAGTTAGTAACAAATTTTGTTGCCGATTTTGAAATGTTACGCATTTCATTTATTTTAAATAGTTTACCCAGGCCGCAATAGACGTTAATAGGTAAAATAAAATAGCTAATATTTACATACTAGAATAATTAAGTTTATTCAATGTCAGTAACTTCGTGAAAACTTGTTTTATAATCTTACTAATATTATAAATGTAAGTTATGTAAATTACATTTTATTTTGAAATAATTTACATTGATTTTTTTTCGATGAAATTAAAAAACTTTTTGTAATCGGTAAAAAGGGATTTCAAAAACAATCTGTAAGTGTTTTGGTGCCACTAATCTAGCTGTGTAGACAAATTTGAAACTAGATCTTAGTTCACATTAGGCTAGTAACTTAGCTACAACTAAGGTTTGTTTTGATTTATATTATTTAATAACATATTTTGTGTTTACCTTACTTTTACCTGCAAACTCATAGTTACATATTTCATTTATCTCATTGTAAGCAAAGTGTGTCTTTTTGATTGTATTATATCTTTAAACCTAAACACTCTCGTCTATATGATTTGCTAAGTAATTTGACTACAAATTTATTGTTCACACACACTAAATAACTTGGTACTTGAATAAGTTACTAGTATGTTGCGGACAAGGCATATGACTTAGACTTAAACATTACAAAACCAGTCCAGATATTGATTCCAGCACTGGATTACAATTAAAATATAAATCCGCCCTGGAATCAATGCATTACATGTTTAGTTTTGCAAATATACAGTAGTAATCCATTGCTAGATTCTTTGAACTGGAACCCCTGTTATACCCAGGTAAATCCTGTAGTAAACTCATAGTATAAACCTGTTAATGCAGACAAGATTAAACAAAATCTTATGTGCATCAACTAAGCATTGTTGTATCATTGAAGCACCCTGCCTAAATAGCCTCAACTACTCTATAGGTCAATGGAGTTCAACTGCAAAAATAATCTCCATGCTTGTGAGTTTCGTTTTCACCAAATTAAATATATACTGTTTAATGATGGCTCATGGTTTAGGATAAATGTCAGGCAAATAGACTATTGAAGCCCGCACCAGGTGCTTGGTTTTAACCAACAGTTTAAATTAAGAGTTAGCTAGAGACTATTCATTTTAACATTTTAAATGTAAGTAATTTCAACTGTTCTATTAAAACTGTCTGAACTGAGAGCTTTGTGATGTTTAGGATGAACATGTTTAGGGATGTTTATATCGCTCTTGTTAATGTGTACCCAGTCCTCATCTCCCCTACCTTATCCTACTCCTGTAGGGTTGAAGCCCCGGGTTTATGTGTTTTATTTCATTTTATCGGGCTTCAATATAATCTGTCAGATTATAACCTGACCTCCGTTATATTTTTATGATAAATGTTTTATCATATTAACAATCGCGTTATCATAAATAATAAACATTATAGCGGAAATACACACCAGAAAAAGTGCTATGGAAGTGGAAAAATTATTATATAGTAGCGAGATAGAGGTATTGTCATTCAACAGGTGCAATAGAGAAAGCATTTGGGTCAATGTACCCAGCGATGTTACAGCGGACGGCGCACGCTTCGACGTGTTGTCATTGGTTGATGCTAGATTGTACAGCTAAAGAATTAAATTCCAAACCAAAGATTACAAGAGTTTGTCACCATAAGAGCTATAATGCAACTGAAAGCAAATATTACCAAAGTGGGTAGGAAATAAAATTCCTCGACTTCACTTTCTAGTGCATAGTGATGTTAAGTTATATCAAGTGATCACCTGTAGTCTAAATGGAATTTGACCATATAATTGTCATTGGATTTGTATCAAGACATTGATTTATGTCTTCATTAACTATCACTTGTATACTTTTCTAAAACAAACAATTACTTGTGAGCTAAACTATATTTATTACTAGCTTATGCCCGCGACTCCGTCCGCGTGGAATAAAATAACAAAATAAAATAGCCTATGTGTTCTTCCAGACCATGTTCTACATCTATGCTGAATTTCAGCCAAATCCTTTTAGCCATTTAGACTACAAACTCTAACAAATATTCATCCATCCATCGCTTACCTGTTCTCACTTTTTCTCCCTGTATTGCTGATAAAATTGATTTGATATTACAAGACAATAATTAGTACAAGTGTTCCGATCATGTAACAGATGAGTTGTTTGTATACTCAATTTCTATAAGAACTAGACAAGTTATTTATATAGGCTGAATTTTAATTTGTTCAATCCGCGTTATTATCCAAACGTGCTGTAAAAATACATTCATACATTACTTTTGTATCAAACTTGTTTCCAATTACTGTACTTATCAGAGTTGAACTGTCGAATTGCGTAAGGTCAAATAAAAACTTACTCCAGTTTAGCAATATAATGCCAATGAACCTATCACGTAATTATTACAGAATAAAAACATACAGAAGGCATTATAAAATAACGAGAATTATAATAAATAGTAGCGGATTGACGAGTTGGAAGGGTAGGAGGGGGGGAAGATTGTTATTTAAATGCATACGATTAAGATAAAAGTATGTAATATTGCTTGAGAGATTTGATTTTGTGATAAAAGCGACATTTCTGTCGCACCTGTTCTTGTACGTGTGTAGCAATATTATTAACGTGCCACATTATTTCATACAGCACAGCACCCGGCTGACGTTGAACATTCCATCATGCCAGTTTCACATGAGGGCGGTACAATGCAGTATTGCTATTGTTGACAGATAATGTTGAAATAGTGACTGTACTGTATCGGCGTGTGTTAAAAGTTTATAGTCTTGCACTACCTCACTGTAGTGCCCTCGTGTGAATAGCGTCACCACGCTTGTAATAGCGAGCCGGGGCTTTGATTTGGAGAATGGAAAACTCGTTTGTCGGTTTGTGAGTCACGGTTGCCTGCCCACTTACTGTTGATGTCCTCGGCGTATGGTTTTTTTTTCTGTTCGCTCCGCGCCTCCGCGCTTAGGTGATTCTGATTGTCAATAAATAGACTTATTTATTTTTAGTAAATTGGAAATAGATTTTGTATTCATTGTAGACCACTGTGTACCAGATTTTTTAATTTGCATTTTAATGTAAAATAAGATGCCTTATAGAGACACTTTAAGAGGTAAGACGGACATTAATTTATCGTATTGTCCCGGTATTATACCATGGCCTAAAAATAATTAAGCCTTGTGTGAGTTACTTCTGTTTTACCCAGAATGTATGGTGTGGACTACAATTCTTACTATAGGTGTATACCTACTGTTTGCATTAGTGATAAGTCTATTATTATTTTTTCTTTATTTTTTATAGGGACTTTGATTCATTTAGATATAATGTATATCTCAGAAATTTTTTGATTGTTATTATTTCGTCAAATTAATGGAAATAATATTAAGCCAGATCGCGTGTTACCAATTAAGGGAAATTACTTAAAATTTAATTAATATATTGTTTTATATTGTTTTCGTGACCACTAACAATCGGTTCTAACTAAAGTTAACGTATCGTATACTTTACGTACATGTGAGTTGAGTTACACACAGGTATTACGTACCACAATGTACGGATTTTAGACGATTTTTTTCTAAACAAATTTAGTGTAGCCGGGAATACACGTGTAAGATGCTGGCACGATTGCCAGCTACAGGCTTGTGCAAACAGTTACTTGCATACAAGTACGTCGCAAGCAACTAGCATATTGGATTTTGTTACAGCTACGTACAAGTAAGTTGAGAGAGAGTAAAGGGGGATGCTAAACTTGACACAGACATTTTGTACCATACGATGTTGTTGTCATTTTACTGTCATATGTGAACGCATTGTGCCAGTAACTGGCATGCCATCTTCTAACCCGTTTTACTAGCATATCTATATCTATATCTATACTAATATTATAAAGATGAAAGATTTGTATTTTTGGATTTTCGTTTATATTGAAATAACTCAAAAACTACTGGGCCGATTTTAAAAAAATTTTAACCGTTAGAAAGGTAATTTATCTGTGAGTAACATAGGCTATATTTTTAAATTTCACGCGGGCGAAGTCGCGAGCAACAGCTAGTAAAATATAATTTAGAAACGTTATATACTCCAGTTCATAATATCCACGTTTCGTTAATGTCCTTCATTCGCAGTAAACAAATAAATTAGCGCTACGCCATAAGCTTTCCTATACAAAAACAGTCCCGTTTATCGTTAACGTACAGGAAGTTGTGTTTATTTTTAAATAATAATCTCAAGGACATAGTATATCTACCACATCCTGTTGTTCTTAATTTAAAAATTCAAATTACAAATCCAATACTTGGCGACCAGTGAGACCAATGAGGATTACTACAAAAGACGAATCAACAAAGCATGTGGATTTCAAACATGGTTTATCACCATAAGAGCGGACGCACACCTATGAGTAAACAATCGCACAAATGTTGTGCGATTGTCGATTGTTTCGCTGCCAATTCAACTGTTTTGTTGCACAACTATAAATCGAGTAGTTGCGCACCTACATATAAGCTCAGAGAAATCAAAGCGAGACTAAACAGTTATGCGATAGTTTAATCAAAGGACGCACGCTATCGGTCTAAACTATCTCTCTTTTAGTATATATTCTTATAAGGGCTTGGCAAGTTATATTCCATGCTTACATGGCTAGATAAACAAGAACAGGTCCGTGTATGTCCGTAATGTGAGCATATATGGTAGCCTGAGTAAGAAATGTTTACTAAGCTTAATATGATCTTATTTCATACTAGCTGTTCCTCGCGACTTCATCTGCGTTTAATTAAAAAATATAGTTAAATTAATAAATTACCTTTCTAACGTTGAAAGAATTTTAAAATCGGCCCAATAGTTTTAAGTTATTTCAATACATACAAAAATACAAATCGTTCCTCTTTATAATATTGCTATAGGAAACTTACTGTTATATCACAAAGAGAGAAGAAAAGAGTAGTTTTAGAAGATGGATTGCGTGAAAGGTCACTAGATTAAAGAAGTCATGACTGAGATGAAACGAAAACTTGGTGCGTCGACTACACATCAGTGTGATAAGGACAGATGATGATGATGATTAAACAGAATACTATGTTATATCAACCTTGCAAACACCAGTAGCAATACAGCTAAATGACTAAATATCATAGATTTCCCGTCTCAGCCTCAAAAGTGCCACGTGATATTCGTTAGACAGTACTGTTGCCACGTCTTGTTATCTATAATTTCTAGAAGTTTACAATAGATATTTTTTAAAAGAAATAATATAATACCGTCATTCTCACCGGGTCAGATAAGTTTTTCACACTATACAAGCTGTACAAATGATTATTACATTACCAGTAGATTACATAGAAAAATCCATGCCACACACTTAAACTTGTTTCGAAAGTATTTTTGGCCAAATAAGTTATTCATCATTGTTTGCAAATTTACACTTGCGTCTAGTTTGTCCACCAATCAGGTATCATTTACTTAATTATAGTAATTTGAACCTTATTACAAAGGCATTAGGATTTATCTACAAAAGTTTTCAATGTAAACAAAAACCGGTCGCCTCGGTCGCTTTTCCTCTGTCATTGTATCGTGATATCCTTAAACCTGAGCTGAATCTTCATTGACATTAAAATCCCCTCCCCTCGTATCAGCCAAAAACCAGCTCGATCGGTCTCCAACATGTATTCGTAAACATTCAACCATCTCTGTCGTTCTTATTAAAAATACTGAGAAACCAATATGTTTTTAAAGTGTTTAAGATAAAAGCCACAATTAAATACAGAAATAGAATTTTAATACGGGGACGTTGCAGTGTTAGCGAAGCGACCATAATTACTTCAAACTTAATTGAAAACTTACTATCAATATTAAAACAATAAAGCATCAGTAAATATTACCAAAATCGCCTAACACCTTTGAAAAAACAATCGCACATCTGTTGTGCGATTGTCGATTGTTTCGCTGCATCAACTGTTTAGTTGCACAACTAAAAATCGAGTAGTGCGTACCTCCATATAAACTCATAGGAATCAAAGCGAGACTAAACAGTTGTGAGGTAGTCTAGTCAAAAGTCAACAAAACAACTATACCAATAACCAGACACAAAGCTATCATAATATAACGGTAATACAAGCCAACATAGATTTCCAAACAGATGTGCAATTCACAAAATTGATTACAGTGATTAATTAGGCAATCTGTTACATTACAATGTTCATATATCGATAGGAGAAATCGTTTCAATAACATTTTAAATTATACCTCATTGAAGAAAGAGAAAACGGTACAAATTAAGAACCATCAAATTCAACTACTACTCAAGCCTTTCGGAGTAATCTTACTAATGAAAAAAAAAATACGAAAACATGGATGGATGTTTGTTAAACTTTGTAACTTGAGCTGTTGAATGGATCTTGATTAAATTTGACATAGTTGTAGAACATAGTCTGGAAGTACATATAGGATAATTAGTTTTTTTAATTCCGCACGGACGGAATCGCGGGCGGAAGCTAGTGGCGAATAAACTTCATGTTAGTCATTGGGTATTTAGGCACTTACTAAAGTAACTCAACTCATATCATATATCAAGTTAAGCACTTTAGTTATTATAGAAAAAAAATTATCTATGTTATTCAGTTATAATGTAGTTTTCTAATGGCGAAAGAACAATACAAATCTTTCCCTATACTATAACCGCAAAAATATTAAAGAAGTTTTTAAAAAGTTAAATACGTTACATGTTACGATTAACAGTATGAAAATGGATATATCTAGTATCAATTCTTGGAGGAAGAGTTTATTTTTAATAACATCACACGCTTCAAAACTGTCGTCTTTCTAGGAACTCGTAAAAGCTGTTACAACCCAAACAATTCCCTCTATCAAAATGACGCTAAATTATAATAGCACAATAACGATTTTGACACTGTTTAGCTTAATTTATAACATAAGCAAAGAAAGCAAAAAAGACCCGAATTTTCGTCACGCGATTTTGTGCTAAACTATTTAACTACGCCGTAGTCTTTGAGTCTAAAAATTAAACAAAAAATGGAACCCACCTGCAAGCACTACCTTTCGAAAAAAAAAGAATTTTCAAAATCGGTCTACCACGAGCGGAGTTATGCCGTAACACACATAAAAAAATTTAAAAAAAAAACATACAGACGAATTGAATACCTCCGGCTTTTGGGAAGTCGGTCAAAAAAGATGAATCTTATTATAATTTTGTAAAAATGTTTTATAACACGTCAAAACAAGGACATAAGATGGCGTACTAAACTTGACAATAAACATAGTACCTTTCAAAGAAGTTACCGGTGAATAAATGTTCTTCACTGTCTAGTCTATATATTTCTTAAAAGTCTTTGACTAACAATCAAAGGTTATAAAACAAAACACTTCTAGAACACAGTATCTCGCCTTTCACTCTCAATGCCAATTATTTCGGATAAACTATACAGAGCCAAGAAATTCATGTATGCGATTGTACCTTCGTGGTTTTGTGGAAAATTTGCCAAGTTTGTACTACACGTGTTTGATAAATCTATATGTTATGTGACGTGTAAGTATTATGTAACGTAACATATTGCGTGACATACCACGCTTGTAATAAAAAAGTATGTAGAAATTCTAATAGTCTTCAAAACATTTTGAATTCCGATACCGTAAATACCCTGTTTTTTTAGACAAAATCGAAACTCAAGTTTTTTTTTTATAGTACATCGTGGCAAACGAGCAAGCGGCCATCTGAATCCGCCGAAATGGGGAAGCGACCGCTACCCATAGACATCCCCAAATGCAGATGCGTTAACTACCCTTAATCGACGGAGGAGGACACGCAAATAAAGAGGATATTTCCCATTCCCATGCGTCTCTTCCCCCGCCAAATCCACTTTGCTTTCCCATCCTTTCCTCTTAAGAAAAGGGTGTAACGGAAAAGGGATTAAAGATGGGCCTCCGGCACCACACTCATAAGACGAAACGCGGAATTGGTACCTTGAGGATGAAAATCATGCCCGACAAGACTCGAAAGCACGTCCTAACAGGCGTGTGC
>JAOCNA010000019.1:902167-912698 GCA_026546675.1 Papilio helenus | reverse complement strand
TAAACAATGCGGGAATCAGTGAAACGCGACCGCTGAGTACACCGGAGTGCTGGACCACTTAGGAGACGTGACTCTACGTAACATGATGGAGTAAGCCGAATCGCCTAAAACTGTACTAAAGATGAAACTTAGTGGAACAGAGAGTCGACATACTAATATTATACAGAGGAAATATTAATTATTATGTATTTTAGTATAAATTGAAATAAATGAAAAAAATACTGGGTCAAGTCTAAAAGTAACATAAACTATAAATTTTTGTTCCACACAGACGAATTCGCGAGCAACAGCTAGTTTAGTAATAGAATTATTAGAATAAGTAGTAGCGGTTATCCGAAAAAATAACCTTAACGCATATCCATGATGACAGGAGCATATGAAGGATCCAGGCACGTTCCTGCATTTCTGCGAGCACACGTCGAGAGCGCACTCGTCGATGTCGACGCAGCCGGCCGGCGGCACCAGTTTGTACCCAAGTCGGCATTCGCAGCGCGGCCCTTGCGGCGTGCGCACGCATTTCTGTTCGCAGCCCAGTGTCTCGCAGCCAGCGGCTGGGAGTAAACACAAAATGTACGAGATTAAATGAAATAAACATTCAGAGATACAAGAAATATTAATTTACTATAAGTAATTTTTTGATAAATTGGAAACAAATGAGAGAAATAAATCGATTGATATCTCACTATTGGCCAAGATTCAAAAAACAAGAAAACTACCCGCAAAAGAACTTTAAATATCACGATCAAAGTATCAAAAGACAATAAGCTAACTGTCTTAGTTACATATTGCAAGAAATTGTACCATTCATTGTGATTCCTCTACTTACTGCACTGTCCATTCTCGTCGCTGCCATCAAAGCAGTTGGGCGTGCCGTCGCACAGCTCCGACAACTCTATACATTGTCCGTTGTTGCAAAGGAAGCCGTTACGACACTGCGTTGCTGGATACTTGGTGATAGCACGAGGTAAAGTCGAATTAACTGTCAATACAAAGTAGAAACACATCAACAGGAAACTAAGAATTCAAGAAAAAAAGATGTTAGTGGCAAAGTTGGCACGTTGAGCAAAACAGTACTCTAGTTCCGTACGTGCCAACTCAAGTCATTTTATTAATATCGACTACTGAAGACTGACCCTTCCTACAAGCTTCAAGTGTCTCATCGGAGCCATCCATGCAGTCGTTCTTGCCGTCGCACAGCTGCTTCTTGGAGACGCAGCTCATCTCCTGCTTGCACTCGAACAGACCGTGAGGGGCGCAGCGGAAATCGCAACCCGCTTCGTCAGTACCACCAGGACACTCTACTTTGGCGTTACATCTACCAGGTACAAATTCAGGTTAATTTACCTGCTTACAGTCGCACTCTGAGACGCTATGAAGGGTTTTAATTAGTAACGAATTAACAAATTAGTAAGGCAGTTTGAGTTATAAAAGAAATGAGGTCCAATATCAAACAAACAACAGTTAATAAAGAAGAAAATTGTTCCCACCACCATTTAAATGATGATCTAATGAACCGTTTTCACTATCCAACTACCCAAAATTAGTTTTACCACCTTAGATAATGAAAGCATCAGTTCCAGCACCAGTGTTCATATCAATATAGCGAAAACGGTATTTAATGTTTTATGTACCCAAAGCCAATAAGTTATCCTTCTAACCTAACAGTAGGTGGTAAGCAAATGCTGTCATTGTGCTCGCAAGTGTACTCCCAGGGCTGACAGCGCGGTTTCTCCTCCTGTTGTTTACAATATTAGGGTTGCCAATTTTACAACTATGATAATTAAAGATAAATCGTATGTACAAGTTTCAAGAGCTAGCAATCGGATTGGAAAAATGTTATGTGCCTTTACATTTATAAATAAAAGAAAAACAATTAGACGCTGAATATAAGGAAATTTAGATGTAAGCGAGAACGATTTGAATTATAAAAACTTTAAGAATTCAATAGTACAAAGGAACACTGAGACTAAGATCATTCCAACGAATCTCAGAAAAGGTATTACCTACCAATGTTTTAACAGTAAGTTCAAACAAACTGACTATGGCCTCGAAGCCGTCGGTGACGTCACAGTTGTCCTCGTCCGAATGATCGAAGCAGTCGAGCTGGCTGTCGCACCGCTTGTTCAGCTCTATACACTCCCCGCTGTGGCACTGGAACTGACCTAAGTTGCAGGTCTTGTTCACTGTAAATCGATTATAGACTAAGAGCCAGCAAAATCAGTCCTTGCATACATAGTCGATGAGGGAAGTAGAAGGGAATCACGAAATATCTTTAACTGAAGTTTAAGTTGGTGAGTTCAAGACTTTTAAGAGTTTGTTTTTGGCAAAATCATCAACTTAGTTTTTTTGTTCAGAATTCTAGCACACATCTTTTAAATAACTCACCACATCCGAATTCATCAGATCCATCGACGCAGTCCTCACTGCCATCGCAGCGCCAGTAGATTGGAATGCAGGATCCCGTCGCACACCTGGCAAACGGCAAATAAAGAACTCAATTTACTTATGTCTGGGATTCCAAGTAATCCAAGTTTAACTCACATAAATTCAGTAACGAAGCATGAAAGAGTGTCGCAGGACGCAGGATCCTCATCTGTACCGTCTGGGCAATCAACATGGCCGTCGCACACTAACGACCTCTCGATACATATCAGATCCTTCTTGCATTTGAACTGGGTTGGACTGCACGTCTTGTTATCTGGACACAAATAACGTTAAGACCCACCTTTCAAGCTCCACGGAAGACTACTTTCGTTGATTGTGGAAAATAAAGTTTGGAGTTCACAAATGAAAGAGAAATATGGCAGCAAAATATTCCTAGCAACCAATGATTTGAGATTTACGAGAAGTAATAAAAGGTATCCGAATCTAGACTACTAATGGCTGGCAATGGCTGTACTTGCTAAAGAAACACTGAAATATTAAAAAAAGAAAAACCTAAAAGTACTTACTCTTAGTCGTATCTTCAGATTTACAGACCTCGTTCTTATGAATGCATTTACCATCGCAGAAGGTTTCCTGTGACGAACAAGCAGTCGCCTCGACGTCTTTCACTGAACGACAAAAAAGCATTAAAAAAACTGACGATTAAAAATCGAAGTATACTGAAGAAGAACTTACCTGCACAACCTTCTTCATCTTCACCAAATAGACAATCCTTCTTTCCATCACATTTTTGGCTCATTAGGAAACATTGATTGGTTTTATGGCAATAGAATTCGTTTTGCTTGCAGTTTGCGAGCATGGTGCAGTTGCCGCCCTGGAGGACGAGGCCCGGGGGACAGAGGCATTTGTACCCCATGGTGAAGTTGGTGGGGGAATGATGAGGGGTGGTATGTGGTCGTTGGACGCAGACTGCGGAGCAAGGGTTGTGTGTCACACACGGGTGTTTTATAAGAGGGCTGTCAGTACTCGGCTGTGGTGTTGTGGCTAGGATGTGTAGTTGTGTGTTGTTAGGGAAGATTGCTGGAAATAAAAAAATTAATTGTACTTTTGTGATATTAGAAACAAATAAATAAGCTATGTTTGTCACGTATAAATTGTATGAAATTACATAGTTCGATACGTCGTATCTTGTGTGTAATCTCGTGCACGTCGGACCAGAAGAGTTGGGAAGTTCGTCGATCAGTCCAGAACACGTAGTTGTCGGTGACGGCGAGGCTAGCTATAGTAGTTGATAGCTCACGGAAATTCTCACGACCGGTACCTGAATATGACACGTCAAATAAATATCCATGCGTTATGGTCTTTGTTTATTGAAGACAGAATAGTTTTTGATACAGTTGTGAGTAGTGAAAAACAGAATATAAATTTAATCATTATTCCAATTTTGTGTGTTTATGTTACCTTCTGGATGCACGAAATCAATTGTCCCGTGTCCCTCGTCTGATACGAAGACCACATCCATATTTTGTGCGTATCTCAAACGCACGTATGGTCCTGAAAAAAATGAATCAAATTTGTCCTGACCTTTTTACATCATTACTTAATATCACTTAAAGATGTAATCTTTTTGCTGTTTTCATCTACCATATTCATTTTTATCGATTTTCGATACATTGTTACTACTCACCCATCAAATTGTTCATCAAAAGATGTTTCCTGTCCTCTCCATCTAAACCAATGCTGTCAACATGGATCTCATTGCTTTGTTCGCTTTCTACTATCGCCACCAGCATTCTCCTGCAGGTATAAAACATCATGGAAACCGTAAATTTAAAATATACCTACGAGTTACGAGAATAAGTTGTAGTTGCTTAAGATAATTAGAAATTTAAATTTAAACTTCGGTCTTCTAAGCTTCAAAAACGACAATGAAGTATACAAAAGAAGACACAAAGAAACAAAATTAAAAGATTTGCAAGAATTTGTAAATTTGCTGTGCTTACCCGTAATCCGACATAACACATAGACTGATTGGTATCTCCTCATCACGGAAGCGGAACAGCAGAGCCCTTTGCTTAGTCTTTAAGGAGGCCACCTCGATAACACGACGTCCCGAGTCCAGTATATAAAGTGAGTCCGTTACGTAATCTATTACAATTGAATAAGGGTATTTTAAAGATTTATTTAGTCCATTCTCATAAATGAATTAATCTACATCGAAAATGCCTTTTGGTATAAATAATTCTCCTTCTACTTACCATAAGACATGTCAACGACGTTCTCGAGGCCTTCGTGAATGAACAAGTGCGTCACGCCCAACAGAAACTCTTTCATACTTATAAAATTGATGCTCTTACGTTGCCCGTCGTACACGTATAAGACATCTGTATCAAAAACATTGATCATCGTCGAAATATTATGATTACAAAATCAGTAATGGTCAAAAAAGTTATATAAGTTTTGCATGCCGGAGGCATAGTTTTTTAGTACCTTTCCCTTTCCACCTCTTACTTATAAGAAAGGGATCGGAAGGGAAAGTGGATTTGACGGTGGAGGAGACGCATAGGAAGGGGAAATATCCTCTTTATGTGCGTCTCCTCCGTCAATTAAAGGTAGGCAACGCATCTGTAATTGCGAATGTCTATGGGCAGCGGTCGCTTCGTCTTTTTGGCGAATTCAGGTGGTTACTCGCTCATTTGCCACCTTTTGATAAATATAAAAAATAACCAAACTAAGCTAACCTTTAACGTTATCGTACGCCATTGCCTGGACTCTTCCGATATCAAAGTGCGTGGCGTGACTCTCCGGGTTGCCTAACAAGTTGTACTGGACGCGAGTGAACGATGCTCCTCCACCCACTATCAGGTACTGAGGTCGGTAGTCTTCGATATCTTGAAGAATATCAGTACATTACCGCATTGTTTAATCAAAAGTTTCTCGGAGAAACTTACTATCCTCAGCTAGATTTAATTTTACAAATAATAAGTTAGCAACGAAATGACACAATTTGCGGACAACAGTAAAGCAAGGAATAAACTGTTTTACTTCACAAAAGCCAATATAGTGATAATGGATGGATGAAAACACAGAGAGCTAAATATTTAAGTCTTTTAAGAAGAAATACATACGTCTACAAGTAACTCCAGAGACAAGTTCCATATCATCAGGGCAGGCGCAGACGTGACTCGTGTTTGAGGTCAGCAGACACAAGTGCGTGCAGCCGGCGCGCTCGCACGGGTTCAACGCGTGCTTCAACATTACCGGGTGATATATGTGCATGTCTGGAAACAGTAACCGCGATGTTAGTTCTTGAAATCTGTATTAATTCAGTCTTTTAAAATTCCTACTACATTATCTTGACAGAAAGATTTTTTTGCACATGTGTATATTAGTGGGCAGACAAAGGCTGATGATGATGTATTAATCTATGTTGGCGTGTTTCGTTTATAACACAACTATACTAGATAACTGTGTTTAAGGAGTAAGGACTTTCCTTATATGATATTACATTTAATCTTGCGCATAACAATAGATTTAATAATAAAAGAATAGACAATTAAATGGTTTCATTTCCTTTTTTTAAATAAAAGGGAGGCAAACGAGCGGCAGGAACACCACGGTGATGAACTAAGCCCATGGACATCCGCAACACCAGAGGAACTACAGATGCGTTGCTGGCGTTTCAGGAAATGGACCTTTTTTATTTTCCGCATTTGTGAAGTGTGTTTTGTGTGTGTGTTTTTGTTACGTGTTTATGGGTGTACCTTAACCATAACTGACCGAAAACGGGCGAATCAAGTGACAAAAGAAGGTTTCTTTTCTCAGTACTGCCGTGCAGCTTGTCCGCGCTGAGCATACTGTTGGAAGCCCAGTCACTCCAAAAGACCGTATTCTCAAACACAGCAATAGCATAAGGATGATGGAACGGCTCATTGAATAGAGGCTGGAAATCAAATAGTTGAAGAATTATGTTTTGACAGACCATTTCATTCGCAAATTTCCTATTTAACGTCTTCCATTACTGAGGTAGGGAAAATTTACTTTAATGGGCTTCTTAGTTAAATTCGAATAATGAAGAATTTCATGCCTAAGTGCGAATAACCATGAACTCAATACTCACATACACCTTCCCATCATCGACCTTGACAACTTTGATGGTCTTATCCACGAAGTAAAGGCGTTGATTTGGAGCATCGATAGAAAGGCCAGTAGCGTAGCCTGACAGTTCATGGACTAGGACCTTTGCATCCGTACCATCCATTTTAGCCTGCATGATGATAGCCTGGTTGTGCCAATCTGCCCAGTACATTATCCTAGACAAGATAAGACGGATTTAAAGCCTAATTCGTAATTAAGATGTGGTCTTTTTATCTAAACCTGATAAAGCCACCATTGCTAATAATCCCCTAAGATAACTAAAAGGTATTTTCTTTTAAATTGAGTCACATTTAATATTATGTCGCACCAGTATACTTTGGCATTTTACAATAATTTTAGTACAAATACTGGAACTAGAAGTTGATGAATAATTAAAACATTAGTGTTTTTAAACAAATATGTTAAAAATATCAACTTACCCTCGTTTCACATCAAGCGTGACGTATTTAGGGTGCCTGGTCTCCGTGTGTATGGTCTTGCAGATGGACCCATCGCTCTTGCAGGCTGAGATTATACCACGTTCTGCATCACTAAAGTATATGTTACCACCGAGCCAGTCTACTGCGATATCACCAGGATCTTCCAAGCCCAGGGCGACTAAGACCTGGAGAACCAGAAGGTATATAAGGAGTGTTACTTGAGAAGCTATTGTTAAAATAATTTTCAAAATTAGTCCAATGTCTTAACAAGAAAGTATTAAGATTGTACGTGGATGGCTACAAAGGTGGAGGAAGATGAAGAAAGTATGGATGGATTGTGTGAAAGAGTATATGCTTAAGGGAGTGAATTCAGATATGATAGAGATGTATGTATGTGCTGACCCTCTGTAGGGACAAGGGCAAGATTCTTAATTATTTACTTCTTCCAACATTTGTTGTTTTTTCGATGTGTACTGCAATAATCTGTAGTCGAAAGTTAAATTAGATACTTACCTCTTTAGAGTCTTGTAAGCTGTTGATATTAGATCTGACTATAGACTGATGACCCTGTGCTGTCTCAACCCAATAGATGTAATTGCCGTCGTATGATACTCCATGAGCCTTGATTAAAATTAAACAATTAGCAAATTATAAATAACTAATGGATGCATCGGATCACAGTGGTAATTGACATGTTACATTTGCCCAACCTTCTTACGGCGAAGGAAAACATCGTGATGTAACCTGAACATATGTACGAAGAAATTGCAAGATAAGTCAATTAATCCGTGGTGGTCTGAGACTTACTGCCCCCTTATTTAGTAAGTACTAAACCCCCCGACAGAAACGTATGTTAGCTGATGAAATTGATCCATAGCTATAGATGGACAAAATAAATACCTGTTTAATTTCAGTCCCAACCATTATCTTAACATGTTGTTTGGATTTAAGAGTCACGTATTGAATATCGTTGCGGGTACTGAAGAAAACTATAGCTTCTGGTCCTAATAAAAAAAAACAATTTAGAAAACAAAGGGCAAACGAGCAACGGTAATAAAGCAATCGTCAACACCAGATGAATTAGAGATGCGTTTCTGAATTTTAAGAAAAAGATACGGTTGTTCTTTGGAGGACCTTAAGTTGTACTGGATTGAAAATACTGCAGGGACAGTTCAACAATACGGCTATCAACATCATCATCAGCAGCTTTTATCTGCCCACTGTTGGATATAGGCTTTCCCCAATACCTTCCAGAGAATGCGGCTGTGGGAGTCTGTAATTTCCGTGAAAACTACTGTTGATGAATCCATGCCATCGATGTGGTTAGAATGGTATATAGTATTTTAAATTCTGAGGTAAATTACTGTGATCAAATCTTACCAGGGGCATAACAGAGGTATTCCAGTGCATCTTTCACGTATCCCTTGTCGCAATGACAGACGAAGTACCCATTTTTATTCTCGCAAGAATGCGAACACTGGGGCCTCGCTTGCTGGCACACGTTCACATCCTGACAATAACATAGATTCTACTTTACATGGGAATCAAAGGGGGTACAAAACCAACAAAAGTATAACACACTAGTAACCAGTTGTACCAGAAACAATAAATTGGTTATGAGCCAAAATCAATTAAATACCTCGCACCGTTTCGTAGTATAGTTGTACTGCATCATGGAGTTAGATAGCAAACAAATACACGTGGGCCCCTCACGCTCCGGACTGCAAGCAGTGTTGTTACCGCCGCAAGAGAAGTTAGCACACATCGTATGCCCTGTAAATTAAGGTAATAATACTACTCCATGCAAGACGTACGATCCATCACTCAAATTATATTAAAGTCATATTTTGAGGACATCATTGTTGGTGGAGTAACATCCAATGTTCTGTTTTCTGTACAGTCTACATTACACTTGTTCTCCTTGTTCTTTCCTGTTCTTTTTCCCTCATTACTCTAGTATATTAAGTTTACAGCAAATTTTAACCAACTTTTTTTTTATTTCATAAGGCGGCAAACGAGCATGCGGCCACATGAATCCGCCAAACTGGCGAAGCGACCGCTATCCATAGACGTTCGCAATAGCGAATGCGTTGCCTACCCTTAAGCGACGGAGGAGACGCACATAAGAGGATGTTTCCCCTTCCTATGCGTCTCCTCCACCATCAAATCCACGTTCCCTTCCCATAATTTCCTAATAAGAAAAAGGGTGGGAAGGAAAAGGGACTATAGTTGGGCCTTACTTACATTTATCACAGAATTTTTCCTCGTCACTGCCGTCCCTACAGTCATGTATGCCATCGCACATCTGATCTTGAGCCAAACAGAATGACGAGTCCTGGCACTTGTAGTTACGTGAACCAAGTTCGGGAAATTCTCGACATTCTACGCCATCATTGACCGTGTGGGGAAGAAGAGCGTGTCCTAAAGCAAACGAAATATTAGGTTCACCTGAAATACTTGCCGTCCTTATTCTGTTTGAAAAACCAGAGACAACAATGATCATTTTAATTTATTTCTCCCAAGAAGATAGGTAGTTAGCTGTCCAAAATTTAAGCCAAAACATTAAGGTTTATGAAATCCCGTGCTGACCCTTCATAAGTGGGATAAGGGAGATGAAGTTCTTGCATCTGTCGCTTTTTAGCAATGTTTTTAGAAGTTACACTACTTTTAAGTCATACAGGATTTTTAAACAACAGTAAACTTATTTGTATCAACAAATGTTAAATGGTACGCTTACTGCAAGTGGAATCAATATCTTCGTCGGTCCTGTCTCTGCAATCGTATGTACCGTCACAAGTCCATAGACGAGAGATGCAACGGTTGTTGTCGCATACAAATCCTTTACACGTGGACTGCAATGAGACATTTAAAACTACCTACAGAATTCGGCGTCTTGTCACGGTAAATATATTTTAATTTGCGGTACTTGACTCAATTTTTTTTTAAATATCGTAATATTTCAGTAATTGTAACTAACCAGTGTTCTTATCTGAAGCCAAGCAATTATGTGTATAGTAATGAGTAATTTAAAATTTGTAAAAAGAATATTCTAGATTTTGCTTCTATTTTCTTGAAAAATAAAATTAGCATTTTGTATTTTATTGATAGTTTTACACCCGTTTAGTAGTTAAAGAACGCCATCAATATCTTAGTTAATGGTTACTTTGAGAATGAAAAAAATCACTTGAACTATATCT
Organism: Papilio helenus; assembly: GCA_026546675.1. Taxonomy (NCBI): domain Eukaryota; kingdom Metazoa; phylum Arthropoda; class Insecta; order Lepidoptera; family Papilionidae; genus Papilio; species Papilio helenus. Next base: position 902,539 of record JAOCNA010000019.1, on the reverse strand, counting down.
ATACAAGTCGTTACCAACGTTTATAATCTCTGGTAGCGTGGTGCAGTTGGCTTCATCGCTGCCGTCCTCGCAGTCGACGTCCTTATTGCAAATCCACGTGTTGGGAATGCAGCGTTTCTGGTCCAAGCAGAGGTACTGGTGCGTCTGATTGCATAGGACAGCGTCCGGATGATGATCCACTGCAAAAACACGGGAAAAAACTGTCTGAAAAATGGCAGGAAATATCTGACAGAAAAAATGGCGGGGAATAACTGACAGAACGATAGGCGGGCAGTTAAGTGGCTATCATCGACTACAACTTTTATCCATAGAAAAATAAGATTTGTATTTTTGTATGTATTGAAATAACTCAAAAACTACTGGACCGATTTT
>JAOCNA010000019.1:240364-254718 GCA_026546675.1 Papilio helenus | reverse complement strand
GTGGGACAGGCCTTTAATGTTTTAAATGTCTTAATAAAACGAACCTTCCTAGAAATATCTGTTATGTCAGTTTGACCCATATTCAATTTAACATCGCTTCTTGCGGCAGTCGGAACTTTTACATTATCTACTAAAGATCTGAGTTCGCTTAAGAGACTGAGAGCTTCTTGGGCGACTATTGGAATTGTATAAGTTGTGTAAAACACTACTAATTCCTTCGGGTTCGTTGAGTAACTGAAAGTGAACACATTATCAGTAATATTTACAATGGCTATTGTCAACCCATAATAAGTGTTAGTGACTCAAACTCTACACAGGTTAAGGTTGACTAGGCCATAGACAACCATGCTTGTCCGATGGGAGTTGTCCATGTCCTAATGAAATTATAAAAACTTTTTTCTATTGTTTACATTTTGTAAAAACTGTCAATTGCAAATGTCAAAATTTGAATGCTCAAAAGACAATGAAGGTATTTGCCATTGCCTAACAATTATTGTTACGACGACAATCTTGCTTCTTTACTCCTATTGGCTTGTAGTTTTTGTTCTTTTCCCGCAAGACAATTATTTCCAATTTACTATCAAATTGATTAGCGTGAATGTAGCCTGTAGACTGTTATAAGTGTAGGGCATTTCAAAAACACACCGGTTATAAGCACAATAGCTATTTACTATATAAAATATCTTACTACTGAACAAACAACAGCAGTAATGCTAGTGTTTACGTCTAGGCAGTCTAGTCTAGGTCGTCTAACCCGAGCGTGGGCGACCCCTGCCCGGCAACAGTTGCCGCATTTATTGTCTTTAATTTTATTTGTGCCGCGGCTTGCAATGCGAATTCAAAACTAAAACGATGGTAGCCTAGTTATTTTAAAGTCTAAAACTTAAATATGTTAATAAGTTGTATCACTTAATATATTTTTCCTGACGTTATCTACTCGAGATTAAAAAAAATTGCAGCTAAAAACTCTTTCTGGAAGCTATGACACAGATAATCATTTCCTGGAACCCTATTAATGAAAAAACTTAAATCTTAAAAACCCAAATCTAGGTCTTAACTCAAGCGGCTAAAATGTAATACACGTACATAAATATTTATTTAGGGAAGTTACATTTTAGCGCCGACCTTTTGAGACCTAAATTTAGCTTCAGCGACCTTCTACTTAATTATGATGGACAGGTAATTTAGACGTACCAAAGTCTTTGAACTCGGAGGTGCGACTTTGACCTTTTACACGGGAAGCTTTATTAATTCTAGCCGTTAGATGCAATCGATTTACATTAAGGTGGGCGGTTAAGATTTAGAAATAAGTCAAGAGTATCAAACTCTTGGGAATAAGAGCTTTCGATATTTTAAAATAAATAAAGCGATATGCAGTTGTCTTATGCGATATTACATATGTAGAACTATCAAATCAATAACCAACTCATTTTTATTAGTCATAAGTTATTAGTCATCCCATTGGTATGCTTGAAGAGTGAAGATTTCTATTAAATCCTGTAAAAGCCTTCCTGTAAACTCCTAATCTCTTAACTTAGTTATTAACCAATCATAGAATATAATGAGTTCATACAAAGATACGTGTAGAGAAGCGAGTTGTTTTGAATGAGGGACGTATCCTGCTCGAAGGACCATTTAAGGCGAGACCGGTGCCAGCCCCATGTTTAACCGGTACTATTGACTTACTTTCCTAAAGATACCCAGACGACTAGCCCGGTAATTAACAAAGTGCAGCTTTTCTAATAACTTGATGGCATACTGGACACAGTTTAGTTGTGTATCAATTTCTTTGTCAATTTTCATACTTTTCTAATTAGTCCTTTCTTTTAATAAGAAATTATAGACATTATCGCTACAACCAGTTTGTTATTCTAGTTTGAACAGTAGAAATCCCGTTCCGGGCTCTCTATGACCCACATAATGTAAAATCACACGACTTTGTTAAAAAATATTTCACATAAACAAATGTTTTCTAAATACAATGCACGAAAGCAATGTGCGATCAAAAAATTGTCCTAATTTCAAATAACTATTTGTTTCATTTCACTTCGTAGTGAATTTCAAAAAACAAGTATTCTTTACTTATCTGATTTGGAATCTCAATGTATTTAATAAAAAAATCACTACTGTAGGCAAAGACAACAAAACATGGAAACGTACCACCTCGCTTATTCAAAAGCTTTTGCAGGACAACTCTGTGACATGCATTTATTCAAACAGTGTTTCCATAAATCAGTATACGAATACAAAATTCTATCTGCAATTTGATTACCAGAAAAACATCGTATATCATAGACAATTCTCGGCAGCTCAACCACTACTCAAAACTGTATAATTACCCGAGAACGGGAAATTCTCTCATATTTTTTCCCTCAGGAACTCATTCAGGAAGCACTTTGGCTCCGTACCAAATGCATTTCGCAATTATACTTTACGATTCACGAAAAAATACGATTCGAATCATGTAAAAATTCTCTGAAATAATAATGTTTCTGCGAATTCAATTTGATATTTATTTATTACTGTAACAGATAATGTGCTCTTGATTCATAATGAGCTTTTATTGAAAAATTATGAGTACTTTATTAAAAAAAATACTCCATTTTATTACTTCTGTATAATCCCCAATTACTCTTGCTTAATTCCGAAGCGAACCTTTGGTGACACAGGTCTAAAAAATCTTTGTCTATGGTTTTCGTCTTGGTTATATTCTCTATGGTTCATTGAGATTTAAAGCGAGATTTTTAACCACTGAGCCATTAAGTCTATCAGATCTATATATAGAAGTACATCATAGATGCGTAATGTAGGCACGCGTTACGCCTGATTCATTTAATAGCAACGCGATCACTAACCCATTTATCCCGTAGCAACCATTTCACAACGATTTAGCTGAATTTACAACCACGGTATTTATAGTGGGACTGGAATTAGCCGGTACGGTTGGGGCCCCGATGTTTTATTATCCCGTAGTAATCGATTAACGTTACCAAGCCAATTGTTTTCTGACATGATTCAATGGTCAATACGTAGGACGTTCACCTTAATGCGTAGTCTTGTCTACTGTTGAGACTGTTCTAAACCAAGCTAAGGTTTAATCAAAATTTCTAGACATTTCTACAAAACTCGAGTTAACAGAAACAGCTTAAATTACGACCGCATATATTTCGCACTGAAATTGCGTTATACAATTGCGGTTAATTTAAAGTAAAATTAGAAAAATCCCTTCTTACATTGTTTCTTAGTCTACTCGAATAATTATCAAAGCTTGTAGCATAACCACTTTCTGGATATCCTCATATATGTCCCACCGAGGGCCTAGTCTCGAATTAATGTTAACCTTCCTAACAATTAAATACTCCAATATTAAAGTACCAATTAAACAAAGGTTTAATGTCACACACACATAAATCAAAGGTATTTGTGTCAACTCAATTGGCACTCAGCACAAATTCCTACAAGACCTTGGACTGTGGCCTCGACCCCTCATTGAATGCCTACGAGGGGTCGAGAATGACATCAGCCATAGATGCACTGCTTGATACAGCATCAGAGTACATTGGGTGAAGTCATTTATATACTTATGTCCGGTTTCCCAACTACTTTTAACTTTTTGATTCAATAACTTCATGGAATATGTTACCAAACTATGTAACTTTAGTTTTACTCCATTTAAACATAGTTTAACCTAACACTAATGAATCACTAGGTAATGATAAAACACATGTAAACTTCAGAAACCCAGCATTAGCCTTCCTGATTAACTAACCTATACTTATATGTATCAACTTTTGTATTGGGCTATAAGTTAGAAGGACAAAGACAAATTAAAATTCCATTTGAGTAATAAAATTCATAGTTAATGTATGTTTTCCCTCATCTCTAATTAAGGAAAATAGTTCAGTTAAGTTGCACCATAATTTGCAAAATAGTGTAGTGAATCCATAGACAACTTCATTTGCAGACTATTGTCTATTAAAAGTCAGAGAAGAAGCACATAAAAGGGATATTCCCTTACCCACACATCCACTCACTTACCATAACCAATTAATTATATTTTGTAGTAGTACAAGATTACTTTTGTGCAAATAATATTTTTGTTAGCAGGAAATTTACTTAACACAATATACTCAAAGTCTAACTATAAATAACAATAGCAAGACCACAAAACTGTAATTCAAAGCATAATTATAAAACCAAATCTAATGAGGTTTTACAAAATTGCGACACATGTTTGCAGCTTTCGGAAACTTTAAAATAATGATCAAACATGTGCTGGCCAGATTCTGAATATTTTCTGCCATTTAATTACTCTGATGTCATTGTGTTACATTTTAATTGTAAAACTATGAAAGTGTGGACACATAATAACAGTCAAGGTAATGGAGAAGCTTTAAAAGCCCTTAAACTCATCATTTTAAAGCAACTCTTTTATATATTTAATAACCAGCTTTTGCTTACATCTCATTTGTTTAAAAAATTACTACCTGTCCCCTCCCCCTCCTAGATTTAACCTAAATGGTGATGTGTGCTGTGGTTTTCTGGTTAAAAATTGAACTTCTTTTTATTTCATTTAGTAATAAGAAATGTACCACAATAGTTTATTGTATATTGGAATATATATTTAAATCATTAACTATTAATTACTTCATTATCTGCAATTCTTGTTTTAGAAACTTGTTTTTAAATTGCCTATTGCAAGTTACATATTCTGTCATAGATAATTACTGATTAGAACAGGTGAATGAAATCATAAAAAACAATAAATGAAAGTCAAATAAAAACATGTACTAAAAATATATAGGTCATATATTTTTTAGCTAACATACAACTTTTTAACGAAAAACTTAAAAGAAAACTTCAAGTGTTAAATATGTATTCAAGATGCATGTGCTAAATAATGTAATATAATAATATTGAGCATAAAAGTTCAGTATTTGTGACGATACGTGCCAAGTGGCCCAGGTTTATCAAAAGTGGGACAACCAACGCCGCGCCCAAGCCTCACCTCGCTTCAAACTCACGCCGAGCGCATTCCAATAGGAAAAAATACACGTAACGAAATAAACAATAGGTGTAGCAGTACGCTCGGTATTTATAGCGATAAAAACAAGATAAGAACGTAACATTTATCAATGCAAAACATTGTTTCACCGGAAACAACTCCAGTATGCAAATTACTATTTCAAATACTAACGTAATTCCTTTACCCGTTGTACTGACCTGGTTAGCAACAAGATCCCATAAAGAAGAATTGAAACACTCGTAGTTTTCGAAAACAGCACAACGTCGTGTTTTTAGCACGTAAACATCGGTTTCAGTTCACAATATCGTAATTGATAAAACTCGTTGAACACACAACGTATCCACATTAAATGCACCTCATTCACAAGCGATTCGAGTTTAAGTATTTAGTTTATGTTATTAATCCATGCATCGAAAAAAGCGACGATTATTTTCATTCATCACACGGCGAAATCATCCGGGACAAGTGCAACTTGCGTTACCCATCCGACAAAACTACTTGCGGGGTGCGGGGCGGGCGGAAGCGCTCGCGTCATCCGCCATATTGGTTGATTACGTCATCTCGAGATAACAACGTTACAAGTTACGAAGAATTCATACACAATCTGTGTCATCTTGTATTAAAATTAAGAGTTTTCACGAATATATTTTTTTTTATTTTGTCGTTTATCTCCTTGTTACATCGATTGTTAATTTCATTTTCCTAATTTATTTTTAAAAGCTGCAATTTATGGCCACGACACTATGAGTCATGTCAATGTCAGATTTTCTGACTTATCAAAGTCAATTTATCAATCTGTCAATTTTGTTTGCGAGAGAAGACTCTAGTTAAATCAAATTTGATTTATAATTATTGTAATAACTTGTTTATTTAACGTATACCTTACTTAAGCTAATTTTTAGTTATCGTTATTATTCCTGCAATTTGTGTATTTCAAAAATAAATATGCAAGGTAAAAATTTACAAACAACTGAATCATCGATTGTTTGTGTTTTCTTACATTTTCCTCGAATATTAACTTTATTAAATTGAATGTACATTGCAGATACAAGACCAGAACTTTACGAAGAGGTTAAACTCTACAGAAATGCTAGAGAACGTGAAAAGTAAGTAAAAGACGATCATTTAAAATTTCACATGCCTTACAATTTACGAATTTCTTTATAATTTTTTTGTGTTATTCAGTTGTCAGTCTTAAAAGTATCGCCTTAGTGTAGTCTTAGTAAGTCAAATGTACACCAAAGCATTGGATAATTACAATTAAACAATGCATGAAATTATCTATACTTGAATCTATTAACAAAGAACAATTTGTAGGCACGACAACATGGCGGAGTTATACGCGGTAGTGAGCACATTACAGCATTTAGAGAAGGCGTACATGAGGGATTGTGTGCGTGCACAGGAGTACATGGCGGCCTGCAGCAGACTGTTAGTGCAATACAGAGTGGCCTTTAAACAGGTCCAGGGAGATGAGTTTCCCACTATAGAAGCTTTTGTTACTAAGTTCAGGGTAAATGTTTTTAATAATTTTTAAATGAAGATTTTTGTACTACAAAAAATCAAAACCATGGATGTATGTAGAAGCTAGAGAGGTGTGTTGTTCTAGTTAAATAGAGGTCCATGGTCTGTGCCCCTCTAGGTTATAGGTCTGAGTTATATTTTATTGTAAACTATTGTGATGTAATCTGGTAGATTTTGAAAATAAGAGTTATTTGCTCTCAGGCTGTTCACTAACTGCAGTAGTTTGTAATCATTGTGTTCACATTCTAAACTATTTAAATATTGATATGAAATTAACATTTATTAATGTTTTCTTATATTTCTGTTTGCTAACTATATTGAATTTAATTGACAGCTGGATTGTCCGGCCGCGTTGGAGAGGATACGTGAGAACCGACCGAATCTGATCAAAGATGATAAAGGCAATACTAATAAATACATCGCTGAGATTGTGTCTGTAAGTATTTATATCTTGATTTACTATTTCTGAATTATAATATTCTAGACAAAACAAAGGAAATATGTTTCAACAGGAGGAATAAGCTCTCTACCATTAAGTCATTATTTGTACCAATGTTGAGTACATTAATTAATGTAATTTAAGATTGGCCTGAACTCATTATGGGGACATAATTGATGACTTTTGTAAACCTTATGTTAAAAATACATGACTAAGTTACTGTCTCCCATGTAAAAAAGGGTAAAATTACCTTTTTTTATATTAAAAGGGGACAAACGAGCGATGGGAACACCAAGGTGGTCAACAACGCCTATGGACATCCGCAACACCAGAGGAACTACAGATGCGTTGCTGGCCTTTGAGGAAATTATAGGTTCTGTATTCTTACAGACTATCCTCTTCATCTATGCCAAATTTTATCGAAATCCATTCAGCAGTTTAGGCTACGAACATCCATCCATCTATCTAAACTTTCGCATTTATAATATTAGTAAGATTAGTACAAATGAAACATGAATATATAATAGACTAGCTGTTGCTCGCGACTTCGCCCGCGTGGTATGAAAAACATATAGCCTATGTCAATCACAGGTAAATTACCTTTCTAATGTTGAAAGAATTTTTAAAATCGGCCCAGTAATTTTTGAGCTTATCTGTTACATACAAAAATACAAATCTATCCTCTTTATAATATCAGTATAGACAAATAAAATCTACAAGTTCTTTTGTTTATCACCAGCCCACCTACATTAAAAATAATTCTGATTCCAGTTGTTCATAACATTAATGGACAAGCTGCGCCTGGAGCTGCGCGCTATGGACATGATCCAGCCGGAGCTGCGGGACCTGAAGGACACTATGGATCATCTTAGCATGCTGCCTGAGGACTTTGAAGGAAAAGTCAAGGTAACTTAGTGTATGGTCTTAAGTGTAAAAATTAAGTTTAAATCTCGCAAAAGGGTTATTGTTACATAACAAAGTATTGTGTTTTTACGTTTTGTTTTTTTTACTGCTCTATGCCGCTCTTGCATTCCCCCTAACATGTTTTGGACCAGAGACATTAGGTTGCAATCTTTATATTTCTATTAAATAACTAGCTGTTGCTCACGACTTCGTCCGTGTGAAATTAAAAAATAATAAAAAATGTTGCCTATGTTACTCACTGATAATGTAGCTTTCAAAGATGAAAGAATTTCTGAAATCGTCCCAATACAAAAATACTAATCTTTCATCTTTATAATGTGAGTATAAATTAAAAGTAAAATATTAAAATTACAATAAAAATCTTACAAATAATATCACAAATGATCACATGTCCAAATATTTAGGGTTGGGTTTTCTCCGTGTACACGAGGTAATGAAGAATAACTTATAGGTACAAGAATGGCTAGACAAGCTATCAGAGATGTCTGCAGCAGACGAGCTGTCGGAGAGCCAGGTCCGACAGCTGGTGTTCGACTTGGAGACTTCCTACGGAGCCTTCAATAAGTTCCTCCACAAGGACTGAATGCTGGTATAACCTTTTTTATTTATTTACTAGCGGTTGCTCGCGACTTCGCCCGCGTGCAAATTAAAAAATATATTTGTTCACAGATAGATTACTTGTCTATTGGTGAAAGAATTTTTGAAATCAGTCCAGTAGTTTTTGAGTTATTTCAATACATACAAAAATACAAATCTTTCCTCTTGATAATAGTATAGATTTGTATAGATATAGTAATATAGTCTATAGTATAGAAGTACCTACATAATAATTCTTCGCTACACTGCCAAAGCACTTTATTGGCGAAAGTTCGAACCCTTAATCTATCTAGTACATACTTGCTCCTATATTCATCAATTCATCTAAACTTTCACATTTATAATAGTAAGATTTAAATATTAACTTTTTAAATGAAAATTTTGTTTCAGATCAAATATAAGCTCAATAATGCTTGGTAAAATAATAAAATACTAAGTCATTTTTGATATCTCAAATTAAGATAATTATAAGCATATTAAATGTTACTCAATTTTTACACAATTTTTAATAAGTCTGCAATTAGTGTTTGAATTAATCCTATATAAAGGATTTTAAAGAGTTAGTGTTAATCTACAAAACAAGTGATCGGAATTTAAAAATTATTTTAATTGATAGCTCATTTATTAAACAATGTTATAGATTATATAATCTATAGATGGTGTGTGTCAAAGTTTGACGTCTAATCGATAGTCCAATTACCAAATGCCATTTTATATATGTACTAGCTGTTGCCCGCGACTTCGTTCACGCAATATTAAGATAAAAAACTAGCCTATAATATGCCCGTCTATGTCAGCTACCCTTCAGTGAAAGTCCGGTCGAAATCCACCCAGCCGATAGGGAGATTACCCGGAACAAACGTGGCTTGCGGACAGACAGACAAACAAACAATTTTTAAACGCCATTTATACCAACAAAATACCTTTGGAAGTGTTTTTTACCGTATTTTTGTCCGGCCCATCTATAGGTTATATATCTATGGTTACTTTTATGTCTAAAGATCGGAAAAGAGTAATTACCATTAAGTTATTCTTCCTTGCTCACCGAAATGGTGTTCTTATAATAAAATACATAATATATGTTTATGCTATAGAGATGTATTGTTAAGCAATTGTAATAAATATTTCATATTCATATTTGGTTTTTTACTTTTAAAACTACCAGTTACCAGCCGTTTCATCCCCATCAGATTATAAAAATTTATTTAATTGTTTACACTCCGTTAAAACTCAATTGCAAACAAAATTGAAATGCACAAATGACATCAAAGACCTTGACATTGGAAAAAATTACCGTTACCATGGCAACCTTGCTTCCTTGACGTCAGCTTGTAGTTATTGTCCTTTTCCCGCATGACGGTTTTTTCCAATTTATTTACTCCCTAAGTTTGATAGCGTGAAAACAAACAGCCTAATCGTGTCGTAAGGTTTTTATTGAAAAAAAAGTTACTGACAACCTACATAACTTAGTAGTGTGTGTTTACACTTTATTACATTAGTAAGTATATAAGTATAGATATGTTGTGAAAATAGTACAATAATTCACAACCGAAACATTTAGAAAAAGGGTGTGACACCACTTTCTGTCAATAACATCAAAGTTTATGTTGCATTTTTACGTAGTAACGCCATTTCTATTTCGATAGTTTGATTTTGATAAGTTGAAATTTAATCATGCATTCTCAATCACATGGTGAACATCACGTGCTAAAAACACGTGTATTACCACATAGTTAATAATTAAAAACTTTCATTGCATCGTAATAAAATTATGTATTTCGATATTCGCTGACAACACAAGTGGCGGGAAACGCGACGTGACCATAGACTAGCTAATATTTTAAATCTGAGCAAAAACGTTTTTCGTCAACATATTTTTTTTAAATAAAAACATTTTGTATGTAATTTTTATGTGATGAATTTAATGAAAGTTTGCGATGTAGTTATTATTTTCATAACACTTTTCTATTTAAAAGAGGTAAGATAATTAAATAAATTAATAATTCCCATTCTAGTTCGATTTATTGAATTGATTTTCCAATATTAAAATTCCAGTGTACAAAAGACGTATTCCAAAACTTAGACGAGAAATACCATTTAGTTTCGGAAGCATATTCCATCACAAAGAAACTATTCGTCCAAGGTCGTGACAACTATAACACGCTGAAGAACCGCTCTCTGCACGTGATGGATACCTTCCTGGACCTCGTGCATATAATGAACGAGGAGATGGCGAGAGAACTTAGGAGCGCGATTGTTAAATTCTATAAGATCAAATATTTTCATGATTTTACTAATTACGTGGTTAATATTGAAGAGGTAAGACACGCATAATTTCACTCATTCTGTAGTCTTAATAAATAGCGTATATCTCTTAAAGATGTCTATGGCATAGAAATAAACATTAATGGCTTTTATAATAGTAATCCCTTAAACGCACAACTTTGATTAAACTATCGCACAATTGTCGTTCAACTGTTTAGTTGCACAACAAAAAATGGAGTAGTGTGCGCACCTATATATAAGCTCATAGGAAACAAAGCGAGACTAAATAGTTGTGCGATAGTTTAGTTTCAGGTGTGCGCACGCTCTGAATATCATCTGTACCCTTGTTTCAGTACATTTTTAATTTGTTCCTCTCTGCAATGTAATTGAATCACGTGCTATAAACACGTGATGTAAGGGTATTCACGTTTAGGTCATAACACTTAACTTTATCGTACTTACGATATGACTTCATAACTGTAATTAAGTTTTGCTACGTAAGGCTTAGTAAACGACTATAAAGCTCTTGAAGTTAGGGACATATTTATCGATACCGGATACAATTAAATAAGGGAAAAGTGACCATAGACTAACTTTCTTTCGTAAATCGTGAAATTAAAAATTCTGTCACTTGGGAAACCTCATTACTGCTTTCGAACATCCCTTAATGGTCTTCTGTGAAAAGAATGACTAAAGTTTCAAAATCTCGTAGACGGTGGACGTAATCGAGCACTGTCTGAAGGAGCCTTTGGAGAAGGTGGATCAGATACGGGGCCAGTTCCACGACGTGATCAAGAACTTCCAGGACTCGCGTAACTTCGAGGTGGTGAATCGCTGCTACAACGAGCTGCCGGACGAGGTCGCGGTAACCCACTGTTTGCTGCACCAGGCTGTGCTGTTAGTTTTACTTAAATTTTATACTAACGTTCGCCCGCGACTGCTTCCAAGCGGAAAATATGTTGTGATTTCTGATATCCTACATAACAAATATGTGTGTTTACGCTTTATTGTATTAGTATATAAAAAATTGCATTTTCAGTTTCAATGAAACTATGCAAGCGAACTTGATCGCGATAGTCGAGATAAAGACGCGCCAACACGCCCAGGATATGAACGCGACGCTGTTCGGAGTACGGAAGTGTCTCGACGATTTTATACCAAATTTTTTCGACCAAGTTCTAGTCGACGCGTTCACAAACTCTTGCGGATTCCTCAAAGTCGTGAACGCGTCGGTATCCGATCTGGTCAAAGATCGCTGGAGGAAATTCCATGAGACGAAATTTCCTAAGAAATGGAGCCCACTTGTTAGTCTTTTGAAGGAAAAGTGAGTATTTTGTTTGTATTTGCACTTTATAGTTTTCTAAAACAGACAAGGCCTTGAATGAAATGCGATAATTAGCTTTATAAGAGTTCAAAAAGGAATTTATCTATATGGTCCTTTGAGCCGGATAAAGGTGTTATTTATTAAGAAAATGATAAACTACTTTTTGATAGGCATATTTGATTGATATTACTAAAGCAATAACACACTAAATATGAAAATGTAAATAACTATATTTAATATTTTCTGCAGGTCATCGGCTAGTCGACAAAGCACTAAAGAGCCGTTATTTTTAACTCTGATCGCCGCAAACCTCACACCCCATGATAGCCAAAGAATTCTAAAGACGAACATAATAAGTACTAATACACATTCGATACTTTTATATGTTCAAAATGTAACTTCTCGAGCGTCGTTCGACCAAAATATTAGGAATAGAATAAAATTTAGTTTCCTTTGCATTCTTAATTTAATTACCTCCTGGATGCGGGCCAGGTGGTCCGCTCGGATGTGGTCCTCTCATTCCTGGACCGTTGTTTGGCCCCGGGGGCGTCGATCTAGTCTTCGACTGACTCTCAAATTGATTCAATGCCTGAAAAGTATTTGTTCCGTTTGCATTCTAATACATAATATTAACATTTGGTTACAAAACGAGAAGCTTATATGAGTAATAAGCAAGGATTTTCCATGTATTTCTTACAAAATACTGTTTTTTTTAACTACAACTGAAGATTCAGCTTAAATCAAATTAGTCTGTTGCGAATCATTTTTGCTTGTTTTGTGTTTCTTCTTTAGAAAATGGTAAGCTCATACTATTTTAGTAACATAACAAAGCTATTAGAACTACAAAACGAGGACTATAAACAGCTTCGCCGCGAATTACCTGTTTTGTTGGTAGAGTAACAACTGGGTGTTGTCCGTGAATTTCTTTCTTTGGCAGACGGTCCATAATCATTCTTATCGACTGGTCTGAACCGAGCGATATAACGCAGAAACCCTTCGACTGTCCGTTAGCCCTGTTCTCGAAGAATTTGACGTCTTGGAAATCGTTGACGCCAACATCTGCTATGGCGTTTGCAATGTCTTGGTCTGTCGCCCACTGTAAAAATTAGTTTCGACAACTCAGGGATATGCAGAGGCGACAAAGTTGGATGTTTATTAGATACATACGTATGCACGCCTTTAGAGATTTCTATCATTTACTATGTACCTAATCTTTCGTAAAAAAACCAATTTTGTATTCAAATTCAGCCGCCTAACATCATGTTTCATTTTTCATAGCTTCGTATTGATTACTCTTACACACCAGTTAACATAATTCATTAGCAGTAAGTATCTTGATAAATGTTGTCGCCCGTGGGATTGTTCCAATATTTAACAGATTGTTAGAAAGATAATTACATGTTTGAATTAATCCTGGAGTAAAAAATTAAAGTAAATTGCCAATTTAAGCTAGACAGATACTGCCAGGCTGCAAACAATGATTACATTGTTAATTGTGTGCATTTAAAATAGGTTTCAAAATCTTTATAGTTGTTAGCCGACATATTCGAGATATACAGGAAGGTTTCGTATTCATAACCAATATCTTATTCGTCATATTGTATCTACCTTCAATTACATCATATCCACCTTCACACAATGCATCCATCCCCTAAATACACTCCTCCTCCACATTTTTATTAAAACCACAATAATTTTAAAACAGCTATTTAACTCATTTGAAAATAATTAATATTAAATATACAACATATGTAATTGTTTTGAATGGTTGACAATATTTACAATCAATGAAGTCTTGTGTTCTGTAGAAAACGCATACGTTATAACATATAAATACTTGACAAAAACTTCTTTTATACAATGTTATGTGTTGTGGGATGGCGGTTGACGCAGAGCGCATGTGCCAGGCCGTGTTGTGTCTATTAATGTGCCGCGTGACATCATCGTGACGTAGGCACGGCTTGTGCCAACCGACGAGGATATCCCCAATTCCAATGCTGTTTTTCGATTTAATTATTTGTGATAACCACAGATATCAAATTCCTTATCAGGAAATGATAAACTTAATCTTACATTTGTTTAATTTTCCTTTAGAAAAATAAAATATGTCGCATTATGTTACTCATTTTTCTTATATTAAAATTTATACAGTACTAAGTCATTGAAGTGGATATAATTCTATTGTACTTAGACATGCATGTCTAAATACTTACATACGATCAGTTCGATAAAGAAATAAGCAGTCATGCGTGAAG
>JAOCNA010000019.1:200196-219803 GCA_026546675.1 Papilio helenus | reverse complement strand
GTTAAGCATTCACTATATTAACTACAATCGAAATATTAAATTCATACTGTATTTATCAACATTAATAATTGCCATTATTGCTACAACTGTAGATTAAATTTAAACAGAAAAAATAATTTAAATTTACATCATCATCAGCTAATTACTAGACTAGCTCATTTAATTTTAGCATATAAAAAGCTTTCACTGATATATGTTAGTTGTAATAATTAGATAGCGTTTAATGAAAGAATAAAATGTACCTTTATGACTTTCCTTTTAATTAATAACATCATGTTTATCTATCAATTCTTTAATCGGTATACTATGTTAAATATATGAGGCATTTAGTTACATTTATTTATATTTTATTTTATTTTTGATAGAGATATTAAAAATATGGCCAAATTTAAAGATAATTGGAAAGGAATATAATAGAAAGAAAAAAGTTTGTCTTGGTTATGAATTCTTTAATAAAGACATGTTTTTGTATTGAAGTGATATTTGACTATTAAGCTACGGTGTGAAGTTAGCAGTGTTGAGGGTCGTGATTTTAAAATGTCTGGATAACGTAGAGGTTAGAAAACATGAATATTTACGTAAATGTTGTATATTGATGTGATTATTTTATAATTTACTTTTTGTATTTTTTATTATTATTTTGATATGAAGTATTGTTATACTTAAAGTGTTGTATTAAAGTTTATGATAAAAATGTGTTTGAATAGTTTACGTCTTACTAATATTCCTAGTTTTAGTGAATCTTCTTCCTTATATTGTGAACTCTCGACTTTATTCCTCATCCACGAAGACAGCCTTGTCCTGGCTAGATCTAAGAGGTTATTTTCCATTTTATCTATATTAAATTGTCTATGATTCTGACAAGTTCTAAGTAAATAAAAGTATTATAAAATGAAATGTAATTTAGCATGTCGATGGCCAGATGCGACGCAGCTGTGGTCAACTGATAAGCTTTATAGTCTTCTCTTCTTATTGGAAAATCAACATTGTGAGGCTCATTTCACTCGCGATACACAGGGACGGACTCGACGATAATAAACTTCCTTTTTATTTATGGCGTGAAAGAAATAAAATTAAACTTTTTAATAAGATATACGAAACTTACGATGAACCAAGATATTTAGAAAGAAATGACAGATTTCTGTAACGTACAATTTTGGCTATTTTTATTTTTATTGATATTACAAATATTATTTCTTTTGTACTGGTATTTCCTTCATTCCTTCTATAATCATAATTTCAATCAATTATACATAACTAAAAGGTTTTCCTTTTAGAGTTTTGAACAAAACAATTAACAAGAATAAAATAAAATACACAATGCAAGAAAGAAACCTTAAATAAAAGAATTCTAATACGTTTTTTTCTGAATACGTCCCCGTCCGATATACAACAATGAATTGCGTATTGTAATGACTAGAAGTCATATAAAGCGAACTCGGAGCGACATTGCAAACAACTGCAGTGACGTTTTGCACAATGGACGTGAAATTTGTGATCTTATTAGTCTGCCTACTCACCATCCTGCCTGCACCTGGACATGCTGGTAAGTCAAAAGTTATAAAACTTTATCTTCTAGAAACAGAAGACGAGATATTCCTTAAAAGCTGGTAGTCACAATTGTGATTGTCCAATACTTAACAATAAAAGCCAGTAATCATCAGGATAGACCAAGAATTTTACCATTTTCGGTCTTTTAGTATACAAATATTCCTTCATATTATTGGATACTAGCAAATCATAAACATTGGTTCAATGAGCAAAATATTTAAGCAAAAGTCGCAAGTAACAGTCGTACAATTCAGTGAAATACAAAGAGAGTTTCGTCTTAAATCTATCAGTCACTTGTTAAATCTAAATAAATAATGAATTATTGTAGATTTCTTATACAATAGAATAAGTCCGAAGACGCCGGAGGAACTAGATGCCTTAAATCTCAAATGTGTCCCCGGTCGGACTATTTTAAAGATAGAATCAGTTGCTGATAAAAGTTTGTATGATGAAGATGGAACTGAGGAAGACGATGGTGAAATAGAAACGGATACGAGACGTGTACATACAACGTTTCAACCGAAAGACGATAGTTGTAAAATATGCGTCTGTTCTGTAGAAGGGAAAGATGAATACTGCAGCAAAAGACCGGCGATGAACGTTAACGAATGTATGCGAATGACGATGATCCAAGATAATTTTAATAAAAATTTACCTTTCGATCATGAAAGATCTCTCTCTTACCGGATTAGAAGAGGTTTGTGCCTTCAACTATAGTTGGGGCAGCTGATAGAAACCTTGGTATTGCTTAGTTCAATTATTTTTAACAAATGTTGCGTCAAATTTAAAAACATATTTTAATTTTAATGTATTCGATTGCTATAGTTACTGCGGAGTAAATTAGTAGTAGAAGTTAGACGTAAACTGTTTTTCGATGACTATTATTTACATTATTAAAATGTCGATTTTGATTCCAAATCACAGATTACCTTTGGCATAAAGACGAAATTCCGTACTCAGCGACAAGTCTTTGCTTACGAGGTGTATCTTACTACACGAATAATGAGAACGCAAAGAACTCAACGATAGCTAGACAAATGAGGGTCGTGTCTCAACTTGACTACGGCACCAGGAATATCTGCTACTTCTGCGTCTGTCACACATCCGGTTCCGTGCCAGCTTGCATCGTGAGGAACCCTTGGTTCTGCGATTACTATCGCATCATGAGAAGACCTAACTACGCTAGGGATAGATATAGATACCTGTTTAAAGAAGACAGGCCGGCTTACTTTAGACAATTGTCTTATCGAATTAGGAGAACCATGGATGATGGAATAATGGAGTTACTAGATAAGGGTATGAATACGAGAGGATTATGCGTGGTTTTTACACTGGCCTTCATTAACTGCTATCTGGTTTATATAATGATTTATCTTTTATTATTTCTTGTGTTATTTTTTAAGTACAACGTGTCGTCTTCTGCTACCAATCTACAGAAACGCGGATTAAACGATTTGAAAATTTTGTCATTCTCAATTTGGATTTGCATAGATGCTTGTATTTTCGACTTGTAGACGAAAGATTGGTGATTGCAGGAGGCGACTCGTTGTGCTGTGGACATCCCAATGGTCATCGGAGGAACCTGCACGACGGTGTGAGGAGGAAGCTGCGGCTGCTGCGGAGGAAGGTGCCTAGAGAGAATATACTAGCTGGGAGTCCTACAGGAGATTATGTAGATTTTGTTGTCAACAATGATTAACAACATGAAGATAAATGTTGACAGATGAGTTGTTAATGAGAAGGAAGAAAATGTGTTTGAATAAATGTAATATCTTCAAAGAAGAATTGTGCAAAAGTTGTGATTTGGAATATTCAAAGTGTTGTATGTTCAGTGTTTTTGTGTTGTTTTGTTATTTTTGTAATAGAATCACTGGTGTTTTGTTAATAAAATTATTTGTTATTTTTTATATGTGATTTGTTTGATTGTGAACGGTTTAGTGATTTTATTCTTGGGAAAAATATATTTAAGTAAAGTTATTGCACTAAGACGCACATTTTTGAACACGAAGCACAAATTTCTATCAGCTGCACCAAACTACACTTTTATCACCTTTTTTTGTGTTACTCACTTTAGACTATTTAATAATCTAAGTACTTTATCTTGTCTTAAGTTAAATTATTATCTAAATGGAGAAAATATTTAGGAAGATGTAACAAGTGATCATAAGATAATCCCCTACTTTGATCCTGTTTGTATAAAATTGTTCATAACTGATAATTAAAATTAGCAATAACAAAAAGGTTAATTTGTAATAGCTGATTATTGACTTAGGTTATATTTAAAAAATAAATAATTAACCAAAACTATTAGATTCAGAGTCAAAATTCAGTCATCGAAAGGTAAGAACACAAAGTTTAAAACCGTAACAGAAGATGTAAGTATTGTTTCCAATTAATTGTATTACCGCTTCATAAACTAACTAAACAACATTTGACAATATAACAGCGGAATATTGAAACGAATTTTAAATCGCTTCGCCGCTTACAACCTAAAAGTTGTCGGAATTTGGAGATTAAGCGTGGCCTCACAACGCTGTTTAATATTTAAATGGCGTTTCAATATTCGGCCGTAAATGATGTAGATATAATAAGTAATGTTGTGATTCCAGTGGGAGATGAGGAAACTGAATGTGTACCATTCTTGTCAGAGTACACGGATTGTTCTGAAGGTAATCATTTTACTTTCTTGTGTCAAAAACGGACGCAAACCTTTGACTAAGGTACCGCGCAACTGTTGTGCGATTGTCGATTGTTTCGCGGCCCATTAAACTGTTTAGTTGCACAACTAAAAATCGAGTAGTGGAGCACCTTCAGATAAGCTCATAGGAATCAAAGCGAGACTAAAGAGTTATGCGATAGTTTAGTCAAAGATGTGCGCCCGCTTTAAAAGTAACTATAACCTCTCCGGAGTAGAATTTAAGTTCAGAGTAATCATTACAGGAAATAATCCTGAATCTTCTAAACTGATACATTAAATTAGGCTTCATGGAAATGTTAGAATTACTTAAAATATTTCACTATTTGCAGCAAACATTTGCACTGGTTGCACTAAATGCTCGTGCTCGGCGGAGGGGCAATGGCAGTGCCAGATGGTGCAGGAATGTCCAGGGTCGGGAGATCAGGATGTGGTAAATGCGGACACCATCAGCAATGCTTATGAAGTCTTGTTTAATGGTAAGTGATGCAAGAAGTTACACGAAGTTAAACCACCCTTTAACGACACATTCCTTTCAGTCTACTCTGAATGTTTACCTGGTGTATTGCAGTATTTTAAAATGTAGTTCTTTTCAGAGCTTTCCAATATGGGAACTAAAGTTGAGCCAAAAGATTCAGAACAACAGCATGAAGAAAGTCGTTTATTAGGTAAAAATCAAGTAATTAAAACCTACTTCTTCGTGATTATTACTTTAATGAGCTTCTCTTTGACAAATATTGCTTTACTTACAGGTTACTTGATTGCTGTACCTTAACGCACTGCTTTGCACTTGTTTTTTAATATAGTAATTATCACTGAAGCACTTTTGTTTTTTTTTGCTATTTTTTTTAAATGTACGCACATTTTTGCTAAGGTAAGTCTCAAATGTTGTCATGATTTTTATATGGTAGTAGAATTGAAATTATTTCTCTATGTAAAGGTAACTATGAAGATCTGGACGAAGGACATGTGTCAATAGTGAAGAGATCCGTGAGTCAGAATATAACCATTGAAAATGCTAATAAAACAGTAAAGTTTTATAATACCGTTGATGAAATAAATGAAGGTAATTTAAAGAAAATTTTAAATTTAAATTATCAATGTTTATTAGAATTTTCAATATAAAACATTTTTCAGACACATTAAAGAACACTAATGAATCAGGCACAATTGAAGCGAAACAAGTTAACGGTGTAAAAGTACCGAAAATCACAAGAAGGACAAGTGTTATGGATTCTAAAAATATTACTGGTATCAGTGATTTACATATAGATTTTCATCAACCTAAAGAATTTGATCATCACATTGTTGATAATAAAATCGATTCTTTAGTTCGTAATGAAGAAAAAACTAAAGTTTTAAACCCAAATATAGCCGAAGTTATAGGGAACCATTCACAACAAAGTAAAGATAAAGATCTGTCACAGCTTGTTGTTAATGAACTAAAGAAAGGTTCTGAAGTAATTGGTAATAAGGAAATGGCTCCTGTATCAAATATTACGTTTACACCTGAAAACGATACTTTGACAGCAATGGCGTTCATTGCTGGTGATCTTTTAAGCAAGTTGTGGAAAATTGAAAAAGAATCAAGTGTCGAATCAATGGAAACCGAAGTATTGAAGCATGAAAAACTAGCTGATTTATTAGAATTGTTTAAAGAGCCACTTACAATGAGACAAGAATTATTTATTAAAAATGCTTTAGAAAGACTTTCAAAAGCTTTAGATAAAGATAGGAAATTGAGAAATGTTTCGTTGTGCGAAACTTTAGCGTCTACAGAGAGTATTCTTGGTAATTCAAGTAATGGAAATCAAGAAGATGTCATAGAAATGCACACGAATTGTAAAAACACTAACGATTCTAGACATCAACACGTTAATAATACAGAATATAGTCCTGTGGAGGCGATATCAAAAATTAAAAATGTCTTAAACCTGGTTAGAAAATTTGAAAACGTAGAATTTAAATTAAATAATTTGCGGAATGGTATTCATCTACAGAACGATAATAGCACACAAGATTTAATGCTAAGTAAAGATGAAGGTAATTCATTAAATGTATTCGGTAATGTTTTAGAAAAAATTACCAAACTTCTATTGCCTAAAAAGAATAAAAGAGCTAAAAAGATTATGACAAAAGTAAGACATATGAACTTATTCGGAAACTCGGACGATATTAAAAAAGAATTGAAACAAATCCTGGGGATCAATAGTGAAAATTTAAATTTAACGTCTAAGGACAAACTAGTAATAGATTACCTTAATATTTTTAAAATGAACCCTAGTTGTGGATTTAAAGAAATGTCACAAAAAGATCCAAATAATTTGCCAAGTATTAAAGGAGACACATATGATAATATATCAAAACTTTTGAACGTTAAGTCAATGGACGATATCGTTGAACTTATATCACCTTCTTCTAACGCAAATTCACGAAAGAAGGAGAAAGAAACCAAGAATACAACGACTGAAACAAATTTTCAAATAAACAATAACCAGCACGAAGAAGAAAAATTGAATTTAACAAAACAAAAATTAAAAACACATTTGAGTGCAATTTTCAATGATCTCAAAGAGTTGCAAAATCAAAGTGGAATATTCTTAAAAGAGAATAAAGACATTGTAGATATTCTACCATGTCTATATAATTTGTTTAATTCGGCAAAAATTGAAGCTAAGGAAATAAACAAAATGCCAAATTTAAATAACATAAGTCTTCTATTCGAATCACTAAAAAATAACCTTGTAGGAGGTTCTGTCTCACGCAGAAAAGAATATTCTACTTTGCCTGGATCTACAAAAGTATGGGAGAGAGTTATTAAAAATTTAAATAAGCAAAGCAAAAATTCACGAAGAAATTATAACAGTGAACTTAAGTCTTTCGACGACATTAAACAAATGATAGAAAACGTTGATATGTCATCAAATTCTTACAAAGAATACGCAAGTTTAGCAAATGTACCGATTTCTAGTCATTTAATATTATTAAAAGTTATTCAAGCTAGTGCTCTACAAATTGTAAATGCTCTAGAAATTATCAAATCGTTTATAAAAAGTTACATTGAACTGCCAGCTGACGAGGAGTTTGTTATAAAGAAATTTGTAGATAGCGCAGTAGTAAGTATTAATTTAAATAAAAGAATATCAGACAAACTGAAGACATATAAGAAAAAACATCGTGAAGATCTCAGTAATTTTAGAGTAGAAAATATGTACAAGCAAGCGATGCATAATCCAGATTACAATGTATTAGAAAGCCCAACACACGGTCGATATGAAGAACATAAACTTGTTGAATATAATACAGGAAAACTATTGAGTAATAACAAATTTATAGATACAATGAAATCTCCTTCATATACTGTGGATAATAAATTTAGTGGTACAAGTCAATCGAATTATAAATCAATGAAAATCCAAGATGTTGATATTAATGATTCTAATATTTTCAAGTTAACAAGAAATCAAATAATAAGCCAATTAATAAAGAATCGTGTTGAATTGTACATACGAATTAAAGAAGCTAAAGGAATCAAATCCAATCTAGATATCAATTATAATTTGGCAAAAAGGATCAGAACTCAATTGGAAAGTGGAAATTTTAATTTAGCTAAAGAATTATTTTCAGTTTTTATAACAAACACTGTAACAGATGCAAATGAGATCATTCGAAAGAATCATTTCAAAGGTAATTTCTATAATTATTTAAACTAGCTTTCCTCCGCTTGGTATTAAAAAAAACAAAAGCAAGTAGCCTATGTGTTCTTCCAGGCTATCCTCTACATTCATGCCAAAATACATAAAGATACGTCCAGTAATTTAGGCTACAAACTCTAACAAACATCCATCCATCTAATCTTTCGCATTTATGATATTAGTAAGATAAAATGGTATCTCTTAAACATAAATTGAAACGTTTAGTTCTGTAAGGTAAAGAGTGTATGGATGAGGGATGAGAATGGAATGGAATCGGTAATTTTATGTAATATTTTAGCAGGGTCGTCTCCGCAGTATAGTAATTTGGACAAGGACGCTGTGTATCCATTGCCGCATGTTGACGTGAAAAATCCAAGAAACGACGTGAAATTTGTAGCTTCCGAAGGTTTGTTAAAACAATTAAATGCATTAAAAGAAATGAATTTGTGATTCTAGTTATACACGGACTTTTGTTAATGGAGATTTTTTATGATTTAATAAAAAATACTAAATTAATGTTTTTTATTTTATTTCTAATTATCTTTGTATTTAATTTCTAATTTAATTAATTCTAATTCCTTTGATGTTCCGGATGTCGCTGTTCGTTTGTTTCTTATCGATTAAAAGAACAATATGATTACAGTTTTTTGGTAACAGCTTTAAAGTTTTTAGCTCCGTTAAATTTTCTTTTCAAATAATCGGGTATAATATTTTTCATCCGTCTTATTGCCTTGTTGAATGCCGTATTTGATCTTTTTATTCGGTTTAAATTGTCTTTTGCTTCCTTTTGCCATTTAACATTTTGCATTTGGTTCACATCTTTGACGTTATTTTTGAAAATTGTACCGAGTTCTTTCTTCGATTGTTTTAGTATCTTTTTCACTTGTTGTAAGAATGATTTCTTTTTCGATTTCGGTTTTCGTGTTGTTACAGTTATTGGGACAGACTTTCTGAAATTGTTCTCGTTTTGTTGTTTTAAGATTTCCTGAATTTTAACGTATACGATTTTAGTATCTTCGCCGATTCTTGAGGCGTACCGTTCGCTAGTGTCTTTGTCGAATACCATAAACCGTCTTGTTTTTAAATTTTGTATGAAATTTAAAGCATCGTTAATTTTGGCGATATCTTTGGATATTTCTAAATGCAGCAACTTCATGCTGAAGAGGCGATCTGATAGGCTACTGGAGGCAATGCCTCTCGTCATCTTGTACCATTTGATACCAACATCTTTTAAATCATTTGCCATATTGTACTGAGGCTTAAGTATGCTATGATTTTTAATATTGTACTTTTCAGTAAAATCGTAATTTACTATACGATTTAACATTCTTCTGGCTCCTCTAGACAAAGGTGCTAAAGCATTTGAGCGAGGCATTTCTTTATCTATCACAATAAGTATTTGTTTTATTACACTAGGAGCCGCAGACACAGCAAATTCATTGGAATTTTCTTCGATAAATTTTTTGTACGTATTCATGTTATTTTCATTGATTTTTTGAAACTCTTTCATGACATGCACTTTACCTTGTTTATGAATGTAATATTTCATAGCTTGAATTAATATGTTTAAGTTTTCAGGTAGATCTTTATAATTTGAGTGTTCTTGTATACCAATAATGTCATTGATCACTTCGTAAATGTCTTTCTCTAATTTACTTTCATAGTCATCTAAGGTTAATGGTTTATTGTTAATCGAAGTCTTTTGAATTTCTGGTAATATCTCCATTTTGTAAAAAGCTACGTAAGTCTTTGTTAAATTTTCTAATAGAGTTTTATTAATTTTTAGAAACGTTTCGTTTCTTATATACATTCTTATATATTCCTGCAAATAGTCTCTCATGTTCTCCAATTCTCTTAGTTCATTGCGTTTTGTGTTAATAAATGTTAAAAGTGGATGCAGCACATTATCTGTGAGATCTTGTATTGATCGTTTAGAATTATTTAATAATACTTTATTGCGTAAACTTCTGGTTATGTTAGTAATTTGTCTTTTTACAACGCGCACGGATTGACTTTCCAATAGATCGTAAACTTCACGCGTTGCCGGAGTTCCTTTCGGATTTGAGTCTAAATTAAAATCTGAAAAATGGTTAACATCAATTTGTAAAATCACAATTTCAATTGCCACATTAAATTTAACTTTAAATTCATTACGTGTTTTGAATTTATTATTGTTTAAATGTAAAAGTTACCCAATATCTTATCCATGTTTCCTTTATCCATTTTAGTGACGTTTTCTTCAGGGATATCGATGTAATCTGCATCCAATATATCTTCAGAATGATTCTTCAGCATTGGTAGAAGGAGTTTAGCTGCATCTTTAATACTCAAGTTATAAAACTCAGGGAACAATTCATCGAAGTCCAAATCAGTTTGGTCAAGCGATTCATTTTTTTCAGTGGCATCTGAAATTTTAATATCATATATTAAACATGAACCTTTTATTATTACTATACTTTTTTTAAAGTGTTTTAGTATCATTTAAAATCTTACCGATGAAATGTGATTAAAGATTTGAAATATTAGGGCATGAAACCAGTTAGTTTATGTTTACGGTAGTTGGTGACAAAGAAAGACACTGTATTGTAATTGAAAAAGAGAAATATTTTGATATGCAGATATTTTGGTGGTATAAAAACTAGTAACGATATCAAACTTACTCATTAATTCAAAAAGTTCTGTGACGTCATCTCTCTCAACATCTGCTGCATTTAAATCATTATTCCCCTCAGCTTCTTTGACGTTAGTGTTGTTAAATCCGTTTATTATTGAAGATATTTCTTGTGATGTAAAATTTTCTTCCTTCTCACTTAACTTCGGTAATACATTTGTGTGTATTGAACGTTTTGTTTTAGCTCTGATATATCTCGCGGCTGCAACATAATATTAAAATAATGTTTTGACACACATCTGAAACGAGTTTTATTATATACTTTGTTGCGTTTTACATTCTCATATTTGTATAGTTTTACTTTCAAATTTTTTCCATCCGCCGTTTTAAAATACAAAAGTTTATTAGGACTTACAGTCGTCAATGTACTCCATGAGTTCGACTAGCAGATGATGGTCTACATCCAGGGGAGTCTGCTGCCGACACTGCTGCCATCTCCTGCACTCCCAGTTGCCTGCTGCGGAGCAGGAGCACCGCGTGCAGCCGAGGCACAGATTATCTGGATGCAGCAAACTATAATTATTTTCATTTCCAAAAAGGTTAAATGGATTGTAGTTTATCAACAAACATGGAGAAGTCAATGAACTACAAAATAAATAAGCCTTCGTGAATGAAAATAAAATATTCATTTAAGACAGCGAACATGATAAGATCCAAGCGATAGTTGGAATGTTATGGATTGTCTTTTATCGGGAATTAGTAACCATTGTGGGGGCAGTTGATAGTTCTTACTAGTTCAGTATTGTATTGTCTGTGGTTCTTACGTTTGTTACAATTCGTGTAGCTCGATATATCCGGTACACATTGACGACTCGCGCGGGATTCTGAAATGCATCAAACTCTCTGTTATCTGTTTGAATTTTATTATTATTAAATATTTCATTCATCTTAACTATTATTAACAAAGAGTTTTTAAACGATCTGAGGTCTATCACGAATGATTGCGTAATAGTTGCCAGTTGTGAAAATGAATTCTAATGTGATCGATACATTTTGTATGAGATTTGTTAGTGGTCTTACCCCCGGTAGTCATGGAAACCATTTCATGAATATTCGTGATAAGGCCTCTGTTATAGTTACGTAATTCTGCGAACTAATATCAGTTTATGAACTAATATAATATTCTATTGTTTGAAGAAACAATCAAATGTTACGCAGCGGGATGGCCAATGAATAAAGCTGGGTGTAAACTATATTACGATACGATGTAGATATTAAACGATAATTGTTTAATGAAACCTAAATTATGTGAATGGAGAGACATATTGCAATCATGATTTCGTTTTTTTAATTTATCTGACAAATCTGTAAAAATATCATCAATGTGTCTACTCTTAGGAGAGTATCTAGCAGTAGACATTAATTGAAGCAGAAGGTGATGATGATGATGATGTAATTAGGAATGTGATTATATCAACAAACCTTTTACAGTTAAATCGAATAGCAACTCATCTACTTCAGCTTTCATCGCAGGATTGGTGACCACTTTATCTTGACACTCAACTTGAAGCATTCTTTTGATCGCTCTGTTGTATTCGCATTTCGCGTCGTCCATCTTAAGGCAGTCGTAAGCGTCACATATTGTGCATTGATATGGAGTCGATCTGCGGTAGAACAATGGCCCAGTTTCTGGATAACGGAAAGTGTCGGTATTTTGTGTTGTTGTACCTGAAATCAATATTTAGTTTTACGAATTTCTATTTTCAAAACAGATGAATGTTCTTTATTTGAATCAAAATGATTTGATGCACTTTATTTTCGGCTATCCCGTAGCCTGAATAACTTCGATGAATCTGAAATACGTGATTATATCATACGTTATAAACGTAAAAACGCATCCAAATAACATAGAATAGTTAGTGTGACAGTAAACTAGACTGCACCCAATGTAGTTCTGGAGAACAGTGTATTTAAAATTAAAATCTCGCTTTTAAAAATCACTTTATACATTGCCCTAGTATGAATTAGGACCTAATTGAGTATCTCAATATGCAAGCCTAAGTTACTTTCCGTCTATTTAATTCTTAAGCTATTTGTATAGAGAATATTTGTAATATAATTCCTAAGAGATGTTTTTCGGTGAAAATTTTGGAGCCATCAATACCAAGAATGTTGTTTCAGGTGCAAACAAAAGAACATATCTTTATTATAAGAGCAACATCAAAACATGGGCACGTGTCGGTGTGACGTCACAGTTCACGAGTGTGGTCTACGCTAGAAGTGAGGTTACGGATAGCAAAGGAAGTCTCACCTTGTATGCTCACCAGCAGGAAGACCGCCAGACGGTACATTGCGACGACGTGACGCGACAACAATGGGAGATCGTATTTCGCAACAACTAGGAGTGTTTATGCAAACGTAAGTTTTTTAAATGGACCGGACTTGGGTCGACGACAAATTAAACGATATAGGCCTACTGAAAAAAAACCTTGCTTTGAATTAGTTTAATTTTATTTACTGATTTATCTAAGGCTTTTGATACAGTTAACTATAAAACTATTCTTTAAAACATACCAAATTAGACCTACTCAACAAAGTATTTAATTTTATGGATAATAGACAATTTTGTTCGTTGTTAGGTTCTAGCTTTGAGGATATGTACCAAATTTAAATGTTGTTTTTGTTGGGTATCCCACAAGGATCCAATGTTGGATCTACTCTATTTAACAGAATGTTTTAGTAAATATTGCATTACCATTTAAACTAATATGTGCAATAGGCGACTTCGTGCTTTTAGAATAGAAGAGAACTCTTTCTATTTTGGTGCCTAATTTTACGGAATCATTACAATATTGAATCCTCGGGTAATTGATGTCTTTTTGTCTTGTACTAGTAGAAGTAATATGTGAATTGGATATTCATAGGACTTGTAATTAGTAAATCCAGCTCTGCGTCTGGAATGTGTATTACCGCGATATTTACAAACAAGTGTCGTGTGATGTTGGCGGCATTGTTTCGCGTCGCGTAATGCGTCGCCGGCCGCCTGCTGAGAATGCTGTTGCTGCTGTTACTCTTACATAACGTGATCGCTAATGGTGAGTTACTCTCTTCTTTCCTTCTTCTCTTTAATATTCTGTTTCCTTTTTACAAGGCGTAGAATATAAGATCTTCTACTACCTTATAGGTAACAAAATTGTGTTTTATTTCAATATTTCTTCCTGATTCTAATAAAAAAATAAAAGATACATTTCAATTATAAAGCTTTTAAATTGTTTCAAAGTTAAATACATCAGAGAAGACCAGAATTCCTTTATAGTTGAAAGCTATTCTTTTTTTGTGATTTCATTTTGTTCAAATTCCAATTCTGTTAAAATTCTGACTGATCGCTATGCTCTTAAAGTCTAATTTTCTCTAAACAATGATTTTTGATTAAACGATGATCTATTATTGTATTAGGTGATTTAATTACTTTGGAAACGGTTAATGTTGTTAAGTGTATTAATAGAACATCATATTATTTTCTGATCTATTGATTTGTTTAGCAACTTTTTGTCTCAGTTGCCTTAACGAAGCATTTTCTTTACTGGGCTTGAGGTGGCTGAACATAAGTCGCTTAGCCTAAACTTCTTTCAAGGGTAACTTATTCAGGGGCAGCCTCAGATTCGGCTTTGGGCTTACTTTGTTAATATCAAGGGATTGGTTATTTATCAAGTAACGAATCTAAAGCATGAGTGTTTTTGATTACAGATTTCCAAACAGATGCGACCTACTCTATCAATGTTACGGAGACATGTCCTGACGATGGATATTATTACAAAGAGGATTTGTCATCAAATGAGGTGGAATCTGGCGTTTGTCGACTTTGTTTCTGTAAGAATAATACTGCTGTTTGCTGGTTGAGACCGAAATCTCAATGTCATACCAAAATTTATATTAGAACGGACAAAAGGTTTGTTTTCATTGTTTACTATACGCGTACGTAAGCTATTGTATTCTGAATGAGATATTGTCTTTATCAATGATCAGTTTTCGTTGAAGCATGTTGATATATGATTCGTAATTTCAACACCGACATTTGTTTATTCGGCTATTTCATTGCCTTTCCTGTTTGAAGATATTGTGAACGTAATGTGTACACTTAGATACAAAACTTCCTTTGTAGTAATGTTTTCAGTCGTTAGTATATTTGTAAATGTTTTTGCAGTTTCTATACTATGGTAATTAGATTAAGGAAATTATTGTGAGATAAGTGTTGTATTTTTATTTACAGAACAGGAAGAAATCGGAGAAGTCCAGACGCAAACATCGGGGTAAAATATGCAGTCAAAAACTGTAAGAACATTTTAAATTATATTCTCATTTATTGATTTAGAAATTGCTTTAACTCCGACGATTATAAATAAACATTTAAAATAATTCACTTGACGAATTTTTTGTCGATTTTGATGATAGGAGTGTATGTATATGTGTTGCAGTGCACTATGTTTAGTTTTCAGTAAGAAGAACTCGCACAGCTGCAAGCCGCTTGGCACCACACTCAGTGACGACTGCCCGCCCGGTGAGTTCCTGCTTGCGAAGGACCAATTACAATAAGACTCAATTTTCACTGTACATGTTCACTTTAACCTGAAGCAGAAACGCAGTTCGCAGCTTGTCTAGATCTTAATGGACAATAGTAATCTCTAATTTTGTCAAATATAATTGCTGGTTGTGAAAATACTTTATTGAATCGAGTAACTATTAGAGTCTCTACTATTTTAATTATCGTAGTGTTTAATTTTGTTTTTTGTCTTCAGTTTATTTGTCTATGAAAGAGGTCGTGTTAATTGCTTTCAGACGACTGGTGTCTCGGTTGCACTGTCTGCGACTGCGAGAGATCTGGTCTATGGAACTGTCACATTTTAAGTTTTTGCTCTGATAGTAAGTATGTTTTAATAATTTTGGTATCCAATTACAAAAGATTAAAGATAACTAAAACAATTAAAAAACATAAACAATTTTATTTTAATTACAGGAAAACTGAAGAAACATTATTATCAAAATAATAACAACACTATCAAACGAACTCCGATGGAAATACATTCAAATCTGGACAATCAAAATAAAAACACAAGTAAAATGCATAGACTGGCCAGAAAAATGAAAGTAAACCACAATAATGTAAAATCCTGGCGACAAGAATTCTCTACAACTTATCAATATCCATATTCACCTAAACACGATGACAATGTAGTTATATTCCAAAAGGATCTCGTAGAAAGAAAATCTAAAGACATACAGGGTCTTAGAATTAAAAAGATCATAAATGAAAACAACGTTAATGTCAGATTGAACCACAAAGTAGTACAAAAAGCGATGGCTGCGGTACAGAAAATAATTAACAAAACCGAGAGAAATTTTACAAATTCGACAAAACACAAAGTTATTCATAAAAGATCAATGCCCCAACACGATGTTAAAAATAATTACCATCATCAAACAACTTATGTAAGTCCACATATGTATAAGAAATCTAGTCCAAAAAGATTTAGAAAAAAGTTATCACTTAATAAAATTACAAAGGAAGAACTCAGAAAGAAGCGTATAAGGAGAAATACAGTAAACCAAGGTAATTCATCCTATTGCTAAGTCTTCAACATTCTTGTAACATTAAGAGCGTGCGCACCCCTTTGAGCAAACTATCGCACAACTATTTAAACTCGCTTTGATTCCTATGAGCTTATATGGAGGTGCGACACTATTCGATGTTTAATTGTGCAACTAAACAGTTGAATTGGCTGCGAAACAATCGACAATCGCACATGTCGATAGTTTAGTCAAAGATGTGCAACTGCTCTTAATCTCACAATTGAATTTGTTTTAGGTAATTTTACATCAACAACATTTAAAGCAGATCACAATGATTCTTTGAAATTATCGCAAGACAAAGAACAAGATGAGAAGCCAATAAAATTAAATGAATACGAATATTATAAATATAATGTAGTTACAGAAGGAAAGTACGACTTACAAAATAACAATGGAGTTAAAATAAAACATCTCAGTTATAATTATACTTATGGAAATAAAACCATTCAACTTTTAAAGAAGACATCGCAAAATTTAACTGGTACAAACTTATGTTCAAGTTCCAATGAATTGAACTTATCGATATGGCGCGACGTTAGTGACAAACAAAAATTTAAAACAATAAACATTACAGATATAAAATATCTCACAACTTCAGAAAACATTAATAACACACTGGATTATAATCAAATGAATTTGCAAAAAGATAATAATAAAATTACTTTTGATGATTTCGGTCTCGGCAAAGAGAAAGGAACGAAAGAATCAAATGAAAATGAAGATTTAACATTAATAAACAACATGCTCAACAGTAAAGGTATTTTACAACATGTCTTCAAAAGACCAAGAAATGTATCAAAAAATAGAAATATAGGATCAAATTTTGATTTCATCAGAAATCTGAGAAGTCTATTTAATAACATCTTTTTTAAAAGCAAGAACGGCTTTTATATAGCTAATGATAAATTAAAATTATTTGATAAACAAAATTTAGTGGAAACGTTTTGTGTCAAAAACGTTACTTGCAAAATTAATCCTCGCGACGAAATCAAATTGCAAATGAAAATAAATGAACTAAATGGTGAAATGTACAAGGTTATGGAAACTATTAAAATAATAAAGAAACTTTTGCAACAAATGATTAATAATAAAATAGAAGCTGTAGATTTAAATTTAAGTAGTAAACCAAATATTAGCAGTAATTATAGCAAAAACGGCACACACAATAAAATAGAGGAAAGACAACTTCAACTTTATTATATCAAGGACAGCATTAAAACTTTCATTAAATCAATCGGGAAGTTCTCGTATATTCTTCAAGATATAATTTATATTTTGACTGATAAGAAAAACATGACAAACAAACAAAGATTACCACAACGACCTTTGCGCTGCACAAAAGCAAACGAAGTAGGTAAATCCAATTCCAAATCAGCAATCGCGGAACAGCGGTTTAAGAAGATTAAAAAAGTTTTAGTCAATTATAATGTATTACAAAATACTTTTATAAAAAAAGTTTACGACATGTTAACAAAATTAGAATCCAATTTAACGCACACTGAAAAGAAAAGGAAATCGAAAAAGCCAGAAAAATTTGAAGATAACGACTTCACTACGAGCCTCGCTATCGATACATTTACAAAGAACATTATTAATAATCTAAGAAAACTGAAAAATCTAGCTAAAAAATTAAGTTCTGCAACAACAAATAGAAGAAAGAGGAGCGCAGTAGGTGATGATGATGCAATCGAGTATTTACTAACAATTATGGAATATTTACTCAAACAGAACTACCCCTTGGACGCTGCCCCTGGTATGGTTTTAATATATTTCTGAACTCAATTCTATATCTATCGATGTATTAATTTATATTTTATGTTTCAGTAAATGATGGAATTGATCTATTAATAGACGCAATTAAACATGCTCCTGACATAAAACCAATTAAGAAAAAAGTTCTCGACCTTTCCACAACAAGGTCATATCCATGGCCAACGGAAAAAGCAACCGCTGAGACATTTTCGTATGTAGATAATATATACGGATTGGATAGCTTGGATAAAGAAAATAATGATACCTCTGGCTCCGATGACAATCAAATCACATTTCCAAAGTCCACGGATGATGGGAACGATAAAATAGAAGATTTCCAGAAACTTCTACATGCTTCTAAGAAGATAAGTAATAGTTTTAGATTATCAAACTTTAATAATATTCTTAAGAATGCTAAGTTAAAATCGATGTCGACAACATCACCTCCTATTGTTACTACGACGCCTATGATCCAATATGATTTCCTTAAAGACAATGTTGCGGAATCCGATACAGAAACATCTGTAAAAATTGGACCTGGTATAGCAAATTATGATCGGAATGAGGTAGAAAGTTTCAAATCATTTAACATCGATAATAAACCTGATAATGAAGAACTTTCACCGAACATAATCAAATTAGGAGTAGACAGTGACGTTGACATTCAACCAACGCTACCATCACGAACAAAAGCAACCGTTAGGACGACTAGAAAATTCCATCATATGGTACGTGAAAAATTTAATAATCCTAAAATTATAGCTTTCGATGGAAAGCCGACAAAAAAATCAAAATTCGGCTGGGTCGATTACGATCTCGGTGACAACGGAGGTAAAAAAACTGAAAGGAAAATCTTTTCTAAATCTACTGAACGTTCTGCTTCAAGAGTGGGTGCAAAAAATCGAGCTCTGACAGCTGATAAAAATGACGTCAGTGCGATTTCCAAAGAAATAATGGATGAAGAAAAAAGGAAACAATTTTATAAGTTACTTCCCAACTCTGATGCTAGGAAATTCACTTCACATAATATGTTGGATGACGTTACGATAAAGTTCGAAGTAGATTCAGAGTCAAAGGACACGGAAGTTGAAGATACGTATGTGAACGACGTATTCCCATCTTATCTAACATAGTTCTTTAGCGATGTCTTTCGATGGAACAATATTAAAAGCTAGCTCTGTTATTGTGTTAATTGTTATTATAACGACAAACTTGTATATTATTATGCATTACATATTTATTAGATTGTCAGAACATCAATTATCTAATGAATTAACGTTGTAATCAAAAAAACAATTTTACAAGGTACTAATTTTTATTTATGAATCAAAGCAAGTTGATATTTGTTAAAGTTACTTTTTAAATATAAATGGATGTATGAATTAATAGAAAGATTTTTATTACTATAGAATTACCAACTGGTTGTGTACAATAACCACACAAATTAAATTGAGATATTAGTAAGAAACTCTATTGTGTGATTAATTTTACATGATGAATGTGTTTGTCCGACTGTATTTAAATGAGAGCATTATAGAAAATATTTAACGGAATGTTTTGTTTTATTAACACCAGCCCTTACCAGTTCAACGCTGGTCTGCATCATTCATTCGAACCCTGTTTTAATTTACTTGTGATACAAGGTAAATAACCGCCCATACAGGTCCACGCAGCG
>JAOCNA010000019.1:162486-172705 GCA_026546675.1 Papilio helenus | reverse complement strand
CTAGGCACAGCCTGTATCGCGAAGACCCAGCTCAGCGGATTAATTAAATTGCTATACATCATTAGACGGCAACATATACATAGAACACAGCTGATTTTGTCGACTGTACCTTAAGTTTGTTGGTTATGATATTATTTATTATTCTTGAAAAATCTATGATAGTCAAAGGTACTAGGTATTGGTTACTTTAAGAGAAAACACAGTTAACTTAAACATAAAGGAAGCTTGATTTTAATTAAACTACAAACTACATAAAATCCCGTGAGCAAACCACCTCACTTAATTAAAGAGCATGTTCTACATTGAAAATTGCACAGAGTATAAATACAGAGGCACTTTCAGTTAATTAATATGATATTATTCCACAGAGTAGTTCCGAACAGAGCGTTCATTAAGATTAATTCCGCTCACTGAATCTGCTAAGTGATTCGGTTTTGCCCGCAAGGCAACAGCCGAAATAAAACCTACAACAAGTACAGGTAGAACATGGATTTTATATTAAATATTGTTATCCTTTATACTTAAAAATGGTGTATTAATGTAAACTACCACCATTGATAAAATCTTCGTTATTTGCTGATATTAAAATAATGTGATTCTATTAACGAAAAGTGAAAATTGCATTTGTTAAAATATAAACGTTATCACATTACTTTGTTTCCTTCATATCTTGCACTTTCATTCGCGCCTAAATCCTCGATTTTTTTTTTTATTCAAATTTGTTTATGGCTTTCTTGGCGCCCAGTACGATATTAATTATTCATCCACAATATTTTTGCAACTTACAGTTATAATTTTTACAATTAAATTCGTTATAAAACATTCCAATATTTAATCTAAATATGTTCTTTTAAATGAATGAAAACATATTTACAATTGTTCTGAGCGTCATCTATTGTCAATTTGCTTAACCAAATATATTACAATATGTACTACGGAGGCAGCTGTTCGATAGTTAATACCTCGGAAGCCTTCCCTACGCCAGATTCAATTTAAACTTCTACAACTTTGTAAAACAAATACCAAGTTATCAAAAAGTGCAAACATTTGAACTGCGCCAATTTAAAGTTGTTACAACTATAAACTTTACTTATTAAAAATCTATCTGATTTTGAACTGAACAATCAAAACACCTTATGTATTGAGACAACAAACTTTTTTATTTAGTATCCTTTGAACATTCAGACTTTTATTAAGGTTTAAAACGTATTATTAATATACAAATCAATATGGTTTTACGTAGAAAGTACAGTCAGCATCGTTCGCTGTATATTAGTTACAGTAAATTGACTAGCACCATCGGCATCCAACTTAATCTCCAGCCATTTCGTATAAAAATACGCTATCAGTGTATGAAATAATTAAAACAAATTTAGGCTATCTAAAGAACCCCTAGGTGTGCTATAGTGTCGTTATATTGTAGGCGACCTTTAACCGACAATGTACGCGACTGTACATTAAAAATGACTACAAAATTCATTGTGAGGTATGTTACAGAGTTACAGACGACTGAGCACGATCACTCTGTTTTTAATTACTGACTTCCAAACGTATTCACTGACACTATACGAGTCGAATAAATTGAAAGATCGTAAACAGGGTTTTAAATGAACATTTTTTTTATTTTGCTTCTCATCGCGACTATGTTATTAATGGTTTTTTGTTCGTTTATAACTAAAAAAACTGAAATATTCTGTCTTAAAAATTCTTTTTTTTTCTGCCCGCTGGACCGAAACATAATCATAATGAAAATCGTATATAACATCTATGTTTTTACGTCAAAGTAACATGACATTTGGCAAATGCATGCAGGAAATAAGCGCTTTAAACCCCCTCACCCCCCTAGTACGTCTAGACAACGCGTATGGACGTCCGTCGCTCTTTTGTTAGAAAAATCTCTCGCATTCGAATCTCTTTTGCTGTATTTCGCAATATGTCCGGCAAAGGCTTGTTTATCCTTTGTTTTCTGACAACTCTGAATGCTCTCGCAATATGAGAAAAAACAACGTAAATGTTTCAGACCAACGAACTAGAGATTTTACGAGGTACTGTCGAAAGCTTAAAATTAATATTAGGTGATATTTTGTATATTTAATGACAGTATTACTCAATCGTATCTGTATGGTG
Source organism: Papilio helenus (assembly GCA_026546675.1). Taxonomy (NCBI): domain Eukaryota; kingdom Metazoa; phylum Arthropoda; class Insecta; order Lepidoptera; family Papilionidae; genus Papilio; species Papilio helenus. The sequence continues at coordinate 170,578 of JAOCNA010000019.1, read as the reverse complement.
AACACTACTATGTGCTTAAAATATTCGATTAATTGTGTTTCATTCATGTTTATTATGTATTTTTAAAAGTAATTTTTATGTATTTAGCTGTAATTTCTCTCCCAATAAGGTTTGGCGAAATGCGGCTGGCCCAAAAAATGACGCAGAACTTTGTGGTTTATAAAACATCGTACGCTGACATCACACGTATGGGATAAGAAGATGATGATGATGATGATGATGAAGTTATAAAACTAATGTACCTGCTTAGAAAAATATTAATCCAGGAGTTTTTACGTCAGTTAACCACAATAAAGCATTGTTTACAATAAATCTAACACAAGTTCCAGCTAATCCGTTGTAACACAAGGTTATTTGTAGAGCTTCAACTTAGGTATAACTTAAGACGTATAGATATTGTATATCACTGGCTTGCCGCCAACTCGCGTACTTTTTCACTTTAAAACTTCGGCTGCAGTTTTTGTTCGAGTTTCTTTTGTTTCTTTTTAATTTTACATTATTGTAACGTTGCCTCGAACTTTTGTATTTTTTTAATCTATACACACTAGCCCGTGACGTCCGGGCGGATTAAAAAAAATACATAACTAGGCGTACATATGTATTTACAGACACAATTTTTTTAGGTGCTAACAATTAGACATCAAATAAAACAGAACAAAAACATAATATAGTGTATCATAAATAAAAACAATTAATAAAAAAATACTTATGTCATTAGAATTATTGCTTTAATAAAGTAATAGCAAGATATACCATTTTACCTTACTTCTTTTTTCTATTGAAGAAACAATGAAGCAAGCAGTAACGATTCACTGTCCAAAAACAACACGTTGAGACAAAACTAAATTCAGACAAATAATAATAGATTTGTCTAACACACAAATAACTTTCCAAAACATAGAAATCTTTTATAAATAAATCTTTGAACACTATTCACTTTATTGATAACAAACGTATTTTATATCTAAAAGAACACACAGAAGTCTTCAGAACATAAACTTTAATGAAAACAATTGCTCGATAAACCACAACGTTGGAGACTATTGTCATTCAATTATGAATTAAAACCGCAAGAAAAATCGAATTAATCAAAGTTTTACAATAGTTTAATATTTAATCTAGTTAAATGGATAATAATATTAGAGTGCGTTGAATTTAATAAAGTTGATTGGACGATCGTACCGAGGTGTGTCGCGCGGCCGGCGTTTACTCTGACGAGTGGTCACCAAGTGACTAGTGATACATTTCACCCTTAAATATCCACCTCCGTGGTATAATTTATTTTGTCAAGCGTTTTGTACATCGTATTCGTATTTTGTTATCATGTAAAAATTCCTAACCTAAAAAATAAAAGAAAACATCTAACTTCGAATGCTATCTTAAATTAATGCTATTGAACCTCCAAACACTAGATAAATACAATTTATCTTACTTATTCTTTACAGCAATAACCGCTATCTCTTATGACTTAACCTGCTTGTAGCCATGTTTGTGCGTCAATTCGCACACGTCACATTTTTTTTGGATGAACAAGTTTTCTGTACTATCACTTAACTTACTTTAACGTGTTACATACCTTTACATAGTTCTAGCCGAATATATGCTACTCTTATTAAGTTAAAATTTTTCCAATAAAAACATTACACAACTTTGAATTTTGTGACAACCCTAAATAGTATCTATGGTTTCAAGATAATTAACTATCTAAAAGTATTAATAAAGTGAGCTGTAGTCGAATATTAATGGTAATTCATACACAAAATTAGGTTACTATCCCGAATGTCATTTTAAATTGATGTCTGTTAGTCGACGCTAATGATGCCTTGTTAAACATTTTAGGTTTGATAATCCATCAATTGCTCCTATTAGAATATTTGAGTAAATATTCATTGACTTTAGGAAATATGAGTTGCTTTATAAATTGGCTGTACGTGTTGTCTAAATGGTTCCATGTAGGACGTCTCACTTCGTAGACCTCAGCGACATTAGGCAGCTGAGAGGCGAGCCATTTCACATCTCTAGGATCAATCGCGAAGTCATTTCTACCGTAGAAAAACACCGTCGGCATACTTGTGCGATTCAATATGTACGCTGGAGGTACAGTACTGCCGTACAACTCCAGGTTCCTTTTCGGTCCGTAATCGTACTTATTGAATGAATTCATGTTTTGCCCGTAAAATGCTATAGTCTTCGCAGATGAGCCTGCGGGTGTATGGTCGTATAACGTCTTCACTGTCCCAGTTAATATTGAACCTGGATCGTAAGAATCGATCAGGAATAAAGCTGCTTTACATAAGGTCGCTGCGAAAATGTTATCCTTACAAACAATAGAGGCTAACGTCTGTATGAAGCCGCCGCGCGGCAACACCTCTAACTCCTCGGGTCGCTTCAGTATTGGTAATATTAATGTGTAGAATTTTATATACAATCGCAAAGGTACAGATCTCAAATACTTCAATCTAACTCCTGGCGCTATATTTATGAATACCTTCACTTTCTCGCAAGCATTTGTTTCTGAACACGTGATGTACAATATTCTCGCCCCTTGCGAGAAGCCGATAAAGTTGAGTGCATTAGATCTGGTTTTATTCAAAATGTAGTCAATGGTAGTTGGGACATCAAATTTTCCCATTTCATGAGTACTGAAATCCCAGAACTGTGAATCTGTGTCTGGATTTAGAGTAACATGTCGTCGTCCGTATTCCGTCCCGCGGACGTTTCCCGCCCACGTGTCGTAACACGCGTCGGCCAAGAGATACGCCAGACTTGACGAAGGACCGGCATCTAACCAGGAGTCTGAATCCACAATAAATCCTGGCATCAGTAGGACAGGAGTCTGCCTCACCGGACCAATGCAGCGCTTGCCTTTAGGTATACGAAATATCGTTAGAATATATCCATCCTCTGTCACAAGTGTATGTTCTTCAGATAAATATCCATTACTTCTTGTTATTCCAGTAAAATTATAAAATACTCTTCCAGGATTGTTTATTGAAGTCTTAGAAGAAATTGTTGAGTTTTGTCCGAAAACATTTTTCAGGAAAATTAGCAAAAGAACAATTCGAACAGGACGCGCACCTTTCGATTCCATTTTGTTAATACAGTGGATTACTGTCACTTTATGAATTCTTAAAAACTCTAACATTCAGATAACAATTTTATCAAAATTATGTTCTTTAAGTAGCCAATTTAAAAACAAATGATGTAGATACTTAGAATATCGTGCGTCGTAATACATGAAAAACTAACACGTCGGTAATGAACCCTATTTATTTCGAAACAAATGTTCAATAGTTTAAATTCCACCGAGTTATTGTTTAGGCTGAGATCCAAAGGGTTTGACCTACCCTCATCAAATTTCCTGATAAAATCTATGTTTTATGAAATTTCACATATTTTAAACATGTTGAAACTGGGTTGTCTAAAGCCTGGCAAAGTTAAGTTTAATAGATCTTTAAAGTGGTCAATTTTTTGTCCCCAATATATAGTAAATATCGGGTTTGCCAGCCATTAAGACGGAAAAATGCTACTTACCCTCATCGAGTTAGGTCGTACTTATATGTTTAAATACTTGTGAAATTCCATAAAATATAGGCTTTATCACGAAGGGGAAGAATTAGGGTAGGTCATCACTACTGGCGAATCTCTACCTGTAACTAAAAAGCTTAATTCATAACATCTAAAATCCAAACTTTATTAACAGTCCAAACTTGGTATGACCCAAACGCAGTTTCTAACGTGGTAACTTAAACTAAAAATTAAGCTTAAAAGATTATAAAAAATCATGTTTATAAATAGACATACTCCAATCGTAACATCGTAACATACTCGTATAAGAACAAAAATCTTCACTGACTACTTTACAAAACATAAGTAAAATTTATCCATTAGGTAGCACCCTGTTAGTATATCTTAGCAGATATTGATTTATTTTAAGAAAAATCTCTAACCGTGTGAACTGACTATAAGTATAATCCAGATGGTTCCATGTTGGTCTTCTTACTTGGTAAGTTTCTAGCACATTCGGCAGCTGAGTGGCTAGCCACATCACGTCTTTTGGGTCTACTAGATAATCGTTTCTGCCATACGTCATTACCACAGGTATGGTGGTGCGATTGAGAGCATATTGAGGCGGCTGAACGCTGCCATAAATCTCCAGATTTCTATTCGACCCGTAGTCATACTTGTTAAAATTTGGAGCATAGTTCTGAGCATAGAAAGCAACGTTGCGAGCTGAAGAGCCTGCGGGCGTGTGACCAAACGAAACTCTCACAGTCTGAGTAGTAACGGACAGAGGGTCGTAGGAATCGATCAGACTTAGAGCTAGCTTACAAACGGTAGCGGCCGCTGTTAAGTCCCTGCAAATGTTCGAGGCCAATGTCTGAACAACTCCACCTTTAGGTAGAACTTCTAGCTCAATCGGACTGGTCAATAACGGTAGTATTAATCTGTAAAAATTTAGTAACAGCCTCAACGCTAAGGACCTGCTAAACAGGAGCCTTACTGCCGGCGCCAAACCTATGAATAATTTAATTTTGCTGCAGTATTCGGTTTCGGAACATGTAATAAAAAGTAAACGAGCCCCCTGAGAATATCCTACATAGATGAGCTCTCTGGAACTAGTTCTATTCAAAATGTAGTCGATGAAAGCGGGGACATCGTATTTACCCATTTCATTGCTCGTGAAATTCCAAAACTCGGAATCGGTATCTGGGTTAAGTGTCACGTGTCTCCTTCCGTAATCAGTTCCACGTACGTTTCCTAACCAAAGGTCGTAACATGCGTCAGGTAGCAGGAATGCGAGGCTGGCTGTTGGTCCGGCGTCCGTCCACGAATCTGAATTCACAAGGAATCCATGCATTAGCAGAATTGGCGGCTGCCGCACAGAACCCAGACAATATTTTCCCCTCGGTATTCGGAACATTGTTAGAATGTATCCATCTTCTGTTGTGACAGTGTGTTCCTCTGATACATATCCATAACTTGCCGAGATCGTTGTAAAATTAGAGCTTGCATCTTGATTATCATTAATCGCATTATCTGCATTTCCCGCATCTTGTCCTATTGCGTTTTTAAAGAATAGTAATATACAAAAAACACCAGGAATTAAAACTTCTTTCGTATTCATTTTCTGTACATTTGATGATACTTTTTTAACAGTACTGAACATAAGTACGGATAGAGCTGCATTATTAAAAGTCAGTTTTAAGTAGGCTATTTAAAAACATATGCTGTTATTCGTGTTGCAATTTCCGTTCAGTTTTTTTACACGACTTTTTTATAATAACATTAATTTTGATATCACAAAACATTATTTGCAGTTCAGTATAAATTAAATTCAGTTATTTTTTTCAGTCCCCCTACTGTCGAGTGGAAAATTGTAAAATATGTATTGAATATGATAGGCTCTCGACGTGCAAGCTAAGATCTTCGTGAAAGCGATGTCTGGAGATGCTTTCTCTACTGGTCAGATCATTATATTCCCCTCTTTTGTTTTATTTAATTGTACTTTTTTGTCGATCACGAAATTCTGATATCTATTACTCAATTTGCAAGTTTATTAAGGTATATAAGTTTATAATTTGAATAGTAATTAACCAATTAATAATTATTCATACTTAGAGTAGTTATTTTACATTTTAAAGTCATTACTGATAAGCCCCCATTGACTTACATTCTTGTGGAAATACTTATCCATGTCACCAAGGTGAGGCATGGGCCAGCTGCCCCTGTCCTAAAGATTTAAAAATTGTAAAATGAAGATACAAATTCATTCAAAATAAGTACTAAGGTCCTTAAATTCTCAGTTTAATTTTCGATTTCATGTGTTTATGTTTTACCCTATTTTCTTAAGGTGGAGGAAAAATCGTGATGAAATTTAAGTACACGTATCGGCGAAGAAATTCGAAGATATGTGTGAAGTCAACTAACCCGCAGCCGCAGTGGGCCAGCGTGGGTCACTGTGGCCTAGTCACCTTATGGTGGACTTCGAGTCCCTCAGTGGGGGGTTTAGAGAACTGATAATGATGATGATGATATGATGAATCATTTTTATAGTAACATTTATCATAGCTTTTTCATATCGCACCTGTCTAATTCTTTTACCAACTTTTTAATTTTTCAATAACTTATGTTCAAAAATATTTCAAAATAATTTTGTTTAAAATAATTTAACGTCAAAAGTGTACAGAGTCATGTTTATATTTAATAGGCAAAAACCCCAAATAAAACCGAAAATTTCGTAACACTCAGAAGTACAAATAACATAACAAATAATATGCTATACACGAGTACTGTATTTACGCAAGTATTGATTTATCTTAGGAAAGATCAGCCGCTTCGAGAACTGACTGTAGTTGTTGTCCAAATGATTCCACGTGGTGCGACCAACCTCATACGTCTCCAACATGTTGGGCAGCTGCTTTGATAACCACTTTACGTCCCGCGGGTCCACCAAGAAGTCGTTGTTGCCATAAATCAGCACCACAGGCATTGTCGACTTTTTAAGGTTATACAGCGGTGGGATGGGACTACCATACAATTGCAAGTTTTTACTAAATCCATAGTCATACTTTTGAAATTTTTGTGAGATTGCGCCCTGACCGTAAAACGCTAATGTGTAAGCTGATGTACCCGCCGGGAAGTGTCCAAACAGTGATCGTATCGTGTCTGGCAAAACAGAACCCGGGTCGTAGGAGTCGATTATCGCCAAAAACAATTGACAAACCGTACTCGCCAGCGCGTTATCTTTGCATATAAAAGCAGACGCGGTTTGAATCAAACCGCCTTTTTCTAAAACTTCAAGTTGTCGTGGAGTTTTCAATATCGGTGAAACTGCGGCATAAAATTCTGTCAACAGCCGTATAGTTAAACTTCTGGTGTACTTAATTCTCACCGCTGGTGCTAAATTAATCGCGACTCTTATTTTATCCACATACCCTGAGGTCTCCGAGGCCATCGTGAACACCAGTCTACAACCTTGCGAGAAGCCAATGAACATGAGATCCTTTGATCCGGTGTGGTTTAACACATAGTCGATGTTCGCTGGGAGATCGTAGACGCCCATCTGCTCGGAGGTGAAGTCCCAGAATTCGGAATCAGTGTCCGGATCGAGGCTCCGGTGTCGTCTTCCATAGTAGTTACCACGCACGTTGCCGACCCACGTGTCGTAGCACGCGTCAGCCAGGAGGAACGCCAGCCCGGCCGAGGGCCCTGCATCCAGCCACGAATCTGCGCTCATCAGTAGGCCATGCATCAGCAAAACGGGCGGTTTCGCTACTGTTCCATTGCAGTTTTTCCCTTTAGGTATACGAAATAAAAACAATATGTATCCATCTTCGGTGGTCACTACATGTTCTTCAGAATAGTATCCATAATTACTTGTGAATTCGGTAAAATTTGAAAGTGAATCCTTAGAGTAATCTTTTAAGAGAATATCTTGTTCGAACAGCGTGGCATTGTGTCCACATGCGCCATGCAGCGTCAACACGGCCAGGAGGGCCGCGCGGAGGAGCACGTCGGCGCCTATTACCTCTCGCATTGTTATTACGTCTCCATAGAACCTATGTCGAGCTATTTAAATATCATTACAGTTATCTACATGCTTATCTTCACAGCAATTCAAACACTTAATGTAGGTCATAATGAAAAACTAATTATTCTAATAGATGTTCATCGCGAGGATTATTTAAGACCTTTACAAGATTATAGAATTTGTTAAATGTTTGTTTGTTTATTCTAACTTGTTTGAATAAAAAAATAAAGGTTTATTAGCCCTTTACTTACTTTCTTAACTATGAACGATAAGTCTTAACTTTAAAAGATAACGTTGACAAAAATAACCGTCGGATTAATAAAATTCCGTAAATTAACCGTGATTTTAAATAATAAAAAAATATTGTTTATTTATTATTCGTATCTTGCATACAGAAATAACTTTAATCTGAGTTAAGAAAAACTTTTAAATAAATGAAATCAAAAGTAACAAACAAACGACAGCTTGAAGTTTAAAGCTGTCCAATCCAAAAAAGAAATGAAACTAGACAAAAAATTCTTAAGTCAGTTTATACGATCACTTCTTTTTCCTACTCAT
>JAOCNA010000018.1:4271455-4281487 GCA_026546675.1 Papilio helenus | reverse complement strand
TGGTCTCAACCCCTCAATACGCGACGAGAACCAGCTCCTCCAGACACTTCGGACAAAGGAATACTTCGGACAGTATGCCAAGACACGTACGTGTTGGCGGGGTCCTGCTGCAGCGAGTAGGCGCCCAGCACCAGGCTCTGCACCAGCCGCGCCGACACCAGCGTCTACAAATATATAAGTAACCGTTTTATGACCTGAAGGAGATCCAAGACCAGGATTATGGATTGGATTGGATCGCGATGGCAAGGAGGGGCAACAAAAGTGAGGGGGGGGGAAATTACATTTACGATTAATAGGTTGTCCGGAGAGTTCTGAGCGATTTTCGGGCGGTAACGTGTTAGATATAATTAAAACGGCGACCTTGAGCAGGCGGTACTCGTGGTCGGGCAGGCGGCGCGTGACGCCGTAGCCCGCCAGCAGCACGCCGGCGCTGCGCGGCTGCCCCGTCAGCAGCATGAGGTAGGTCATGGCGATGGCGAGCTCGAACACGTAGTACGACTCCTGCACGTCGCCGAAGTCGATGATGCCTGCGATGCGGTACTCGCCGTTGCTGTAAATTAATACAAAATAATCTACACTTTTACCGAAATAAATTTTCACTTCTCGACGCACCAACAAAGTTTTGCTTGGATTATCCTTCGGCAGTGTAATGTCAAACAACGAGATCGCGGAAATTAGAATCCCTGTGGTGTGATGTATGTACTCACCTGGGCTGTGGCTTGCGCTCGACGAGCACGTTCTGCTCGTTGACGTCGCCGTGGATGACGCCGCGCTCCAGCTCGCCCAGCTGCGGCACCACCGCGTACTTGAACTCCTCGATCACCTGCCAAACCACGCATTGTATGTCATCATTTTACACCACACTCTGCAATTACATAAGAAACATATGAACGAGTGTGTTCACCTCCTCGACGAGGTCAAGGTTCTCGGGGTCCTCGATGACGTACTTGAACTTGTCGAGCTCCGGGACCTGCGACAGCATCCAGATGTGCTCGCGCCCCGCCAGCCCCGAGTGCGTGAAACTCTGCAACACGCAACGACATCACTGAACCCGCACGCTAAGTACTCGCTGCGACTTCTACTTTCAACGTAATAGAACCGATGTCATGTCAAATGAGGTTGACACACACCGTACTATCTGGACTATTACATACTTCTGCATTACATTTGCCCATTTCATCTGTATTACAATAGCAGCAGCAAGGAAACCCCACGGTTAGTTCACATTCATGTCCTGCACGTGATGGTCACTTGACATTTCATGAACCGCATCCACATTTATAGGTTTTTGCTACACTAATTAAAACTGGATGTTACTTTGTTAAATTTGCGCTAAAAATAGACTTGTCAGCTTCCCTGAAACTGTTTCTGAATATGTTTATCAGACGTAATGATAACTCGTGACGATAGATAACACAAGACGCTTCGCGCAATTTCAGATAGTTATTAAAGCAATACGAGCAGCGCACCGCGACTGTGTTGCTGCAGAGCATTGACTTCGTAGCAAGCATTAGCCAACTCTTGTGTAGTAATTTAGGTGTTGAGTGCATTTGAGTCGGAGGCTGACCTGTAGCTTGTTGTCGAGGTTGGCGACGAACTCGCCGAGCTGGTAGCAGAGGGCGTCTGAGCGCGGCACGTCCTTGAGCAGCTCGCCGGGCACGTACTCGAGCAGGCGCACGGCGTGCTGCTGCCCGCCGAGCGTCTCCAGCGAGTGCAGCTGCCCGAACACATTGCGCACGGCCACCGGACACCTCACCGAGCGCGCGCCTGCGAACGACAACGCGTTCCTGCTTTCACCCTACTCGCAAATATTACATGACTTTTGATACTGACTGATGTATAAACACACACATCCATTACGAGTGAACTGGGCACTACTACGATGACATTTATCTAGACTTGATTTAGTAAATTATTCATAGATTATATCGGAGATTGAGGACTGACTTAAGAAGTTCATGAGCTCGTTCTGCGCCTCGACGACGGCGAGATTCTTGGAGTCCATGGAGTTCATGATCTTAAGCACGTATCCGTGTGGGCTGTGGCGTAGAATGAGCGGGTTCTTGACGTTGGGGTCCTCAGTGAGGCGGTAGTTGCGGTCGTCGTAGCCCGGCAGCTCCGCCAGCTCCAGCACCGAGATCCCGTACAGTCGCTCTGCTAGCAGCCGCACCGCCTCTTCGTCCACCTCCGCGCGGATGCGCGTGCCCGGCGACAGCACCGCGCTCCTCGCACCCCCTGTACCCATCGCATCCTCCGCACCCCCTGGAGACATCCTCACTATATCTGTGGACAGACAGATGAGAATGCCTCGTGTAAAGTGTCACGTCTGAGCTTCCTTTATAAATGGACGCGAGTTTGAACAATCGAACAGTCGAGAACAATCCTTATGATGCTTATTGTCAACGAATACTCATTGTGTAAGATATCTCAATAAGAACACTTTATTTTTATAGGAACTATTACGTTGTGTAGGACATTTTATTTTTAAGTCGATTCGTGTGACCACAAACTAACTCGTTGTAATATCGTGACAGGTCATTTAGTTGTCACTTAGCGTCGCGTGCGTCGACTGGTGACAGCCGGTGGCGGTGGTTGACCTGTGCGCACCGGAGCGGTGTGTGCCCTCAATGTTATCTATGAAAATATTAATGTTAAGGTGACTGACGTCACATCGTCAGGTGAATTTCCAGGAGATGGTTACTAAGCGAGATGCTGCCGCTGTGTGCACTCAAGATGCCTAAATAAGATCTTAGTTTATTATTTGTAAATAACAAGTTACCTATAAATAGAATATGTTTGTAAGTCGCGGCACAAGGCCTTATTAATTGTGTACGGCGAGCACAGTGGCGCCGCCATCGCCGCGCGGCCGTCACATGATTACTGTTGCTCCGCTCGACCGCCCAGACCCACCCTGAACCCCACACTCAAAAGATGCATAAACACGTCCCATGTAATACAGTGTACTTCAATTTACATTCAATACAATGATATCGGAATAGGTTAATTAAAAAAAGATTGAAAAAAAAAACTTTTTTTTCTTAGGAAACAACAAATTGGTAAAGTAATGTTTGAGCAGAGACAGCTCTGTACGTGTATTGTTTCATAGAACAATACACTCAATAATTTAATTGAATTGTTTTTGAGTCGGTTCACATTTATCACTTGCCAGTACCATAATATGTAAAATATATTTTACAAAAACAATTGTTATACCAACGTAATTAGAAACTGTTTCATATTACTTATGTCACGTAAATTAGTAAGTGGCTGTAATAATCTGTTGCGTCTTTTGTTTTACCGCGATATATTGTTTTTTTTTTTGTAATTCGTTCTTAACTGCTTGATTGATATCATATCAGCATATATTATTTGGTTGTTGTCAAAATAAAAAGTAACAATAGCAACTGAGATTCCTTGCGAAGTTTTTATGAATATCAAAGCAATTCAAAATATGAATCGTCGATAACTTTTTAAAGAAAAATCAATATCGACTAATGGCAACCTCCATCAGTAGTTATCACATGATAGAAATAGCACAGGAAATAATTTTCTCCTTTTTATATGTATTTTTAGATAAAGGCACAGGAACAGTAAGTCGACTAGCACATTGAGCACGCAGGTGAAGGGAAATATATCTAATTATAATGTTCATCTTATAAGTACAAGTAAGATAACATAACTAGGTAGATTTAGTTCAACAGAAGTGTAGCAGAAGATAAATCATGTCGGCGACAAAATAATTAATAAACATATTATCTGTAATTTCAGAACAAATACAATAACTGGCATAAATATCCAAGGATAATAATGTAAATAAAATAAAACAAGCAAGTCTCACCAATGTGTGCGGTCACGTCTTCGCTTGTCGGTCCGCACGTCCGTTTGCGCCCAGTGTCGCAGCACGAGTGAAGATAACCGTCATTGTGTCTTGTCTCGTTGCGCGTCCACACCACGGAACATATCGCATCTGTGATGATTGCTTGATAACAAAGCAGTTTTGCAATAGGCGTCAATTGTTAGCAATAATAGTCTATTGCTATCGCGGCCAAATTTAACTGAACAACAATATAGAATCGGATAATGATAGAAATACGGGTAAATGCCACTAGTTGTAGGTGTCTTGACACGTAATAGGTATCGTGTCGTGCAGTGATCTTGTCGTGCGATGCTACTTGTCACCGGCGAAGTTGACAGGTGACAGGTGACGCGACAACAAATAAAAAAACAACTACAGAATATTTTTGATTTTTTTTCTTTATAGTTTGAATTGTTTATTATAGACATCTTACTAATACTATAAATGCGTAAGTTTATATAGACGGATGGATTTTTCTTAGAATTTGTAGCCTAAACGGTTGAACGGATCTCGATGAAATTTGGCACAGACATAAAGAATAGTCTGGTAGAACACATAGGCTACTCACTTTTGTTTTTTTTTAAATTACACGCGGACGGAATCGCGGGCGAAAGCTAGTGAATAATAAATAACAATGTCCTCTGATAAACAGCAGATAAAACAAAAGATATACTAATTGATGTTGTATTGGCTCAGGCTAGTATACAGAACTTTTTCATATTTTTTTTCAGTTTTATATTGTAGCGTATCTTGATAAAAGTGTTAGACTACACATTGACGCATCTATATTTTGTTGCTGCCACGTGTATGTTTGTGCTCCTACTCCCGACTTTGTTCCTCACAGTTGCCTCCAACTTTAGATATGAGTAGTTAGTAGTGGTAAACAAGAAGTCAACATGATGTAGTATTACCAGGACCGGCCGCTCGCGATCGAGTCTTTCATCATTGCTGGTTTCAATCAACTCTTTAAATGATTACTTACTCAGTTGTACCAGTGATGTTATCTTATGAATACACATATTTAACTAGTACAGTATTGTATTATCTGTGATGTTATCTAATGAACGGTAAGCTGTGTCTGTACACAAACTTATCCAGCGGCAACGAGATGCTGTGTACAGAACTAGGAGGTTTGTCGGCAGTAGGAAGGGACGTAAACATTATTTCAGTGTATCGTGTTTATGACGATGATATTTGTCATCAGTTATTTCGGTGTTTGTGTTTATCTTGGTCTGTTTGTTAGGAAATTTTATAAGCAATCAGTCAAGATGTGGCGACAGCCGCGAGATAAGTGCCAGCGAGGAGGTCGCTGACTGTCCCCGCGCTGTCCCCGCGCTTTCTGTTTGTTTTATTTTGTGACACTGCTTAGTTTATTTTATAACAAAAGATGGACCTTATTATAATTTTGTAAAATGTTTTGTAACATGCCAATACAAGGACATGAGGTGGCACTAAACTTGACAACTAACATAGTACCTTTCAAAGAAGCTATCGGTGAAAAAAAAAATTCGTTGTTCCCCATGTCTAGTCTATACATTTCTTAAATGACTTTCTTGTCATATTTATGTCGTATAATTTAATAAACGACGTAACTCGTATCTGCCACGAAATTGCTGCTGCCACTCTCAGCGATATCTACACAATTAAATGTAAACTATCTAAAATTTCTTCATAACACGAAGATCGTATAAAGTATAAAGTAGCTACTGCTATTGTGCTACAGATGACGCTTACAAATATTTCACAATTTGCACTACTCGACAATAGATGGCGTAATACGTCATGTGCACTAGGTAAAGTATATCCTTTTCTGTGCAAACTGTAATCAATCAACATGATGTTGATGACTACTCGACAATAGATGGCGTACTACTCTCAAATCCTTCTCCGTACAAACAAGGTGAAATCGTCGAGGTGAGTCGTCTATTCTTTGTGACTGGTTATATCGGCGACGCGTAAACTAACTACTACTATCAGTTTACAGTATTTCGTCGGCGTGTCGCTACTGATTCAGCCGCGGCGGGGCACACCGGTCTCGGAACAGCACAGTGCAGCGCAGAATTGCAAATGATTTTTAAATCCGTCAAGAGACAGTAGGTGGCGTGTTTGTCACGCGGTCGGGCTGTGCCGCGCGGACCCTTCGCCGCCCCATTGCGCTAATCATGCCAAATTAATAACCTTGTTTTGTACGAAAAAAAATTAAACAACGAGCAAGCAACAACACGACTGCGTCCCGCAATCTTTATTAATGATATTATGGACTTCAATATATTGCCGATATCACAACACTCGGTATAACTGCACTCATAACATCTACTACGAGATAACTGTGCGTGGAGAGCGCTGTCGGGACTTGGGCCGGGTCCTCTGCATCAGCATTCTTCTTACGATTTCCACTAACCAGTGGCAGCGGCAGTCGCAGAGCACGTCGCTCTCCAGCTCGGTACGCCGGGACGCAGAGGCGCCGGGACGAGGGGCGCCCGCACTCCAAGACGCCGTCAGCCACATAGTGTGGAGACACGACACATTCGTTTGATCGTCGCAAGTTTAATTCGCATCGTCGTTATCGAATGCGGAGACCAGGACGCGAGGCCCCGCGCCTCCTGCACCGAGGCCACGCTTTGGTGTCAGCGTACTCTGGACAAGAGTTATACTTTGACAAATCTTGTTTCACGCTTCGCGTACGTTCACAAAGTCTCTTCCAGCTCGCAAGCCTGCGTCTGCGGCCGGCTCGTTGCGAACTGCGCGAATTTCTTCCTTATCCCCGTGCAGGAAAGGCGAGTGCTCGCGGGGGCCCGCCGGCGTGCGTGTCGGCGAGTCCTCAGGCAAAACACTCTCCAGATAGGAATCTCGTTAAAGGAAACGTCTTTTTCAGCTTCCATTGTCTACAATTACTCGGCTTTGTGTGAAGCATGGCGCCGTCACTGTTCGCCGCACGAGGCGCGGCTAGCTCTGTCTCGCTCGACCACCTTTGAAAGTCAATTCTGCTATTTCCGCTCGAATCTGTTATTTCAACGTTTTCTTTTTTTAATTATTTGTTGTTTTTGTACGGTTTCAATATAAGTATTTCGTAAAGTTGATCCTCCGCGAGTCTGTGAGTCTCCCCGAGCGCCGTCTCCCCCGAGCGCCGCTCGAACGGGAATCAAACATTTATTGGATTACAAGGTACTCGTATCTTTCTGCGATTGCATGAGATTTTATTAAAGCCTACGTGAGACATGAAGTTTATTATATGTTTAACGGTTGTGTTGTGTACGTTTCTATCAACAGCTGTCACTTGACGTGTTCATTGTCTTGTACAATATAACTCAGTAATATTATCTAGCGTTACTTTACAATATCGACGCCGATAATTTGTAAATAAAAGTTTAACTTAAGTTCGAGTGAAGTCGCGGCAGGCTGCTGCCGACAGCGCCCTCCCGCGCCCACCCCCGATTCCAGCCGACACCTCGCGACCCGCGACGCTGCCATAGGGTTGGGATTTTTTTTTAACGCGAGAACTAGACTACTACTACAATAGATCGCGCCAAATGCCACTGTAACTACTGAACTTTTACAATGTACAGCGTACTGCGGTTGTGGGCTGTCAAGTCATTTCCACTATGCTTTGTGCAGGTGCGGTTTGTGTGTACGTTGGAGTACTCCATGTATGATATGTAGGAATATGTAAGATTTAATAACTAAAAAATTGTTTTTACAATTTGTATGGACAACCCTGTTTGCGATAGTTGACCTCCCTAAAGCATTTAAAAAGAAATAAAAAAGTAATAAAACACAGAGTCGCGGGCAGACGGCAAGGGTTCCCGCGCCTGCTGCCGCCGCCACCGCCGCCACCAGGGGCGCGCGGGGGCAGGAGGGAGCGCTCGGGGGCATCCTCCGCACAATACTGACACTATTTGCATTTCTATGATCGAGTTATTTTCTTGAAGAGCAATTCTGACCCCTTTTTTCTCAAATCTATCTCCATTATCCTGCGGCCGCGCGCCAGCCCGACCCGCCGCGACCTGCACTCACCGACAGATGGCGGAGGTTGTGCGGGGGAGCTGTCTGCGACACCAGACTTACAAATTATACGATATCATTTTAAAAACAAAATGCCTAACAAATATAATTTTAGATTGCATTAGTGACATCGCAACTGTAGCATCAGTATAGAGGCAGGTGATGGTGAGACGGGGCGCGGAGTCCGGACTTGTATACCTACTAGTGAAGGATCGCTGCACTCCGGCCCGCATTGACCTGTTGTCGCGACAGGGTCGCACTCGCACTACACTTTTAACGTATCTTCAAGAATTAGTTGCTTTAGTTCTTTAGACAATGTCGCATTCTTATGTTATGTACGACAGTTAACGATATTCTAATTTTAGACCACATTCCATACCACTCCTCTTTATTATAAGGAAATGAAGGAAAGGGATTTGGCGGAGGAGAGAACGCTTGGGATATGGAAATGTCCTTTTTCTCTAGGGCTCTTCTCCGTGGACTATAGGTAGGGAACGCAACTGCAATTGCAGGTGTCAATTCTGACACCGAATAATATATCATTTATATGGAATGGATACCCATATTTAT
The DNA here is from genome assembly GCA_026546675.1 of Papilio helenus. NCBI lineage: Eukaryota > Metazoa > Arthropoda > Insecta > Lepidoptera > Papilionidae > Papilio > Papilio helenus. Next base: position 4,273,059 of record JAOCNA010000018.1, on the reverse strand, counting down.
TTTAGAAGCCGAGGAGTGCGTCCCTGTATTGCCACCATGCTAGTATTTTGTTAGTCGGCAGCTTTGTCGTATCTCTCGCGTTTTAGTTTTTATTTGCCGTCTTTGTCACTCGTAGGGCGGCAGAGAGAGAAGACCGCGGTCACGGGACGCGGCTGTGGGCAAACATTTGACCACTCATTGGCCCCGAGTGCGTCCGGGGCGCAGCACTAGTGTTTGCCCTCTCGACCATCTGATATTTTGTCTTTGTTTACGTTACCTCGCTCAAAGAGTTGCTTTCTGTTCCGTAGGCTTTTTCTTTTTAACGACGGCTTGTTTGTCATCTCGCCTGCCAGCCCGCCCGCTTGTATGTGTGTGTATGTGTGCGGCTAAAATTAATGGCAAACATTCGAGCTTCATCAACTTAAATCAATTAATCAACAATCAATTTAAAACAAACGCTATTTGAACTGACTGATAAAGAGTAAAAAGCCAGGTGTTTGAGTTTCGGAGTAACGACCTTGTTACGTGTCGTAACACAAACGCACGGATCAACTGACATTTTCCTGTGATCGCGGAGTGTTTGCACTTCGACAAACCTGTGTAACTGTTTATACTTTTAAATTTAAAAAGTGTCGCAACAAAAGACAGAGAAGGTTTTAGCGCGTAGTTTGCTCGGCACATATTTGCTCGAGCGTCTCTCTAATGCTCCTCCAATTTGCCCGCACCAAAGTAAAACCGTTCGACCGCCGCCGCTACGCCGCCGCAACGCCGTCGCCCGCCGCATGGACAAATAACCATGATTTCATTGATACAACGCTCGTGCAGCATTTACAACCTTACTGTGTAAGCAGTAAGATCTATTATTTCGCAAAATTTATCAGAGATAGGTACATAACACATACCGAACAAAATTGTTTACATTTGTGGGGTAATAGATTTTCAATAAAGAGAAAATGCGGTCTGTAATACGATAAATGCGACATAAAAATTCTTTTTCGTCTGCAATTACAAATTTGTCAATGTACGTGCTTCTAACAAATGGAAATTCAAGTTTCTAAAATATCCAAATATTGTGTGTCGTGGTTGTTTGCAGAGCGGCGAGCGCGTGTGTGTGGGCGCACACGCGGGCAGACGGACACGCGGCCAGGCAGGCGGACAAACAGACGCGCGGCCGCGGCGAGCAACAACGTATCGCATTACTTACGACAGGTACACTTCATGGAAAAGCTGAATTGACTTTTATCCCGAATTATCACCAGAGATAACTGCTAATTAATCGAGGGATGGTGGGCCGCGGCCATGTTTATAGTCCCCTCAGTCCAGTACATGTGATCTTCGTTAAATTCTGATATTTACCAAAGCTTTAGTGAATCGATGTCGCTGACGACTGTACCGAGGTGGCGAGCCGTGGCATCACGTGCGCTTGCGTCATGACACTGTGTCAACTCTACCTGTGACACTGTGTATGCATGTGTGTGTGTGTGTGTGTGTGTGTGTGTGTGTGTGTGTGTGTTTGTGTGTGTGTGTGTGTGTGTGTGTGTGTGTGTGTGTGTGTGTGTGTGTGTGTGTGTGTGTGTGTGTGTGTGTGTGTGTGTGTGTGTGTGTGTGTGTGTGTGTGTGTGTGT
>JAOCNA010000018.1:4237127-4249562 GCA_026546675.1 Papilio helenus | reverse complement strand
ACCTCTCTCTCCAATTCTCTACCTGTTCTACAATGCTGACCTGATCGACCAAATACATGAGGCTTACCCTGGAAGGGGAGTGGCCACAGAGAGCGGTGAGCAAGCCGCAAGTGGCAGAAGTCACGCGCCACGTGCGCTGTCCCTCCCAAACCCTCCCGAGCCCTCGCACGCCCTCACATCATAAGTACAAAGCCATCAATTTAACAGACAGCGATATTATATTAAATAGCGTGCCCATCGGCCGCTGACGTCACAGTGCGGTCACTCAGCAGTTGTGACACTTTACGTCGTAAACATACGCGACAACCGGAACAATCATGAGATTCATTTGTGTTTACAAATCGAATTTGAACATTGTATTACAACTTCCGGATTTATATTAAATACTGCATTAACTAGTATCAAATATACAACTATAAAGTCCGTGGTGTGCGAAAATTTACTGATGTAAAATGACAAATAAGTAAGAGACCATACATAATAAATGTTTTGGCACACGTTTGCCGCATGTCTTGGCTCTGTTAGCACGTTATGAGCGCTGATACAACTGCAAACTAAATGCAATAATCATAAGCTATTGTGAGCTGAGAAAGGAGGCAGTGGTGAGAAGTTAGCAGGTCATTTGTGGGTCGCTGTGGCGGAATATCTCCGGAAACTATCACTACATCCACCCCAGGGGGCGGCGGAGGCGCGTTCCGACACGACACAATATCTGCTAGCTGCCTGCGCCCAGGACATAGGAGCCAGCGGGTCAAAGTGTAACTAGCGTCTTATATAAGTATAACACAATAGTTGTCACCCGTGACGTCGTCCGTGTGGATTCTAGATTGTAATCTATTTCTAATCCAAATTTTATCGAGATCAGTTCAGCCGTTCTTAAGATCCATGCCAACAAAAACCCAGTAATAAACACTTGAATTTATAGGTAACTTAAGTAAGATGCTCATAATCTAACTAACTCAAAAGATTGTTCATGCACTGCTATGTATGCTTTAGTGCTACTTTATGCATTTTTTAAAATATTAAATCCGTGTTCAGTGTATGACTTAGGCGGTGGCGCGGCAACGGCGGCGTGGAGGGCGGGCGGTCACATTCTTGCAATAATGTCGGCGACAATGCGGCGGTGTCACTTCATATCGCTTCATATCGGACGAGGGACACATTTTATGTGCGCATATAATGTGGCTAAAGATATGAGCCTTGCTACGGAATGAGCTACGAATAAAGTGCTACGCTGATAAAATACGTATTAAATAACACGAATTTAAAGTGTACTGTACTGTAGACGTGTAATCTGCTCTAAACAGGTTCAAAAAATCAGCTCACAGAGCTTTGAACCGTTTGAGCTGCGACACAACAATTAAATCAGCTCTCGGCTCAACGCGATGTACTATAACTACGTTAGCTAACAATTAACTGCCTTATGTCTCGTGACACACGCAAAGCATACCTTCATACAGGTACAAATTGAACCGATCTGTGAGCTGGTTAACTGATCTGCATCACTAATGCAAATAATGAGCTGATCTGCAGAACATCAATTTCAGTTGAGTTGCTCATGGCTACAGTGCTGTATGTAAAATGATATATACCACTTAACTTTTTATAACTACATTGGATGAGTTCTAATGCTATTCGCGGGAAGACAAAAGTGAAACAAGTCAACGGATTCGGCTCTACTTTCAAAAGTAATTAATTAATAGCATGACGCAAAGTTGAGAGGAGACGACGCGAGGTGAGGTAACGCGGCGTCAAGCGACGTTACCGACGCGACGTCACGCGACGTCAGGCGTCATCAGCCGAGCTCGCAGCCTCTTCAGAGGGAAGGGGCTCCATCTGCTTGTGTTACTACATTAAAGTGAGAACGCAAGGTTTTGCTATCGGGGTGTCAACTCAACACAAACAACCCCGCACCCCCGACACTTGCCAGCTTCAGCTTTGTAGACTGTTTACATTGCTCACTTATGAATTAAAACTGAATCACTAATATTTCACCAATTGATATTTGTATCGCTTATGTAAGAAAAACTTTTGAAAGTGATGTCAGTTGCACAAGAACTCTGACCACTTGGCATTGTTTTCACATCTAATTTTTTCTTTATATACTTTTGGCGAAGTAGCTGAGATTGTGTCATCGTCAAAAAGCAGAAACGACATCGATCTCATAACGACCTTTTAGGTAACAATTAGCAATAATTCGCACGTGCGAATATCCTCTTAGTCTGCTTCGGTTTGCTTTTTAAAATATTCAATGCTTGAAACAGAAAGTCCCTATCGACTGAAACATAAAAGTCTATCGTAATTATATTAGTTGTCGACAGTATGTATGTGTTGTTAGGAGCAGCGATGCGTCTAGCTCACTGAGCCGCTCGGGAGCTCAGCGCGCGCGTCACGCTGCCGCCTCGGCGACTCTTTCAACTTAAACACGTTCAAAAGCTAAAAACAGCCGAAAAGCAAAGAAATAAAAAATGTCTGAACATTTCCCCGAGTGTGGGGGCTTTCTCTTAATTAATTGAGCGCGGCGCCCATTAGTCGGTTAAATGTATTACAGTCTTAACTTGTGAATTAACCTGCGCCGCGGCCGCGCGTCGGCAATTACCGCGCCCCAGCCCCGGCCCCGACTGTAGCCAGCGGCGGCCCACTCCCTGACTACGACACGACCACGACACGACGCCGAAACGACACACAAATATGCCTCAACACAATATAGTCGTCATCAGATAGAAACAAAACAGAATATTTTTATTCAAAATATAATTCGTAGAAGTGCTACGAATATTCGTAGGCGTCCGTTTTTGGTGAGTACTGTATATGTATGGGGTTCTGATTGGCGATTTTGATTATTTAGTAAAAGCGAATACGTCGTGTGGTCGACGTGTGACATGCGTTGCCCCGGCGCGGCAGCGGCGTGGCAGTGGCGAGGCGGTAGCGATGCGACGAGGCGGTGAGGCGCGGCGAGGGCGGCGCGGGTGCGAGCACACAGCCCCGCTCTTGTGCACTCTGTAGCTTTTTTCTGTGCAGCAACTCGTTTTGTTTGTGCCCACACCTTTATACCGTAAGTAGACGCCGCTTTGTCTACGCGCGATGTAGACTTTTGCTAAGAAACTCGCTCGACGCTAAACTTAATTGTATAAACGCAAACACGTCGCATACAGACGTGCAATTTAACAACGTTTGTACAACTCCTTCTATTGAGCGGCGGCGCAACGCAGTAGAAACAGTGTAGGCAGGTGTGTTGCAGAAAACATTTCTGCAGAATAACTTAGAAATGTCGACGGAGTCGTGAAACATTTCTATCCGCTCTTTCGTCGAATTAACAATCAAGTGTCGCTATTTACGCGGCGCGAAACGAACAAATTAATTGGACTCGAAATTCCGATCGGACTTGAAACTTTATAACAAGCGAGGCGACGAGCGCTGAGGTACACAATACCTGCTAGAAGTATGGCGCGAGGCGCCTCACGCCTGGCCAATACCTCCAAGAGGCACCCCGGCAACCGCTGACGCTGAGCGATGATGTTTTTGTATGACATGTCAATATTTGGCTAAAGAAGGTAACAACTAGTGCTCCACAAGGCTCGAGGTTCAACACCCACAGGAGACGTTGCAATTTAAATACTATATCTAGATATTTATATTACAATACCTAGATATTTTTCGCAACTCCGCGACTGGCGCGTCATTTTGCGTGTTCTTTGATTAGTGTCCTCGTTTATTTGATTTCCTAAAAACTACAAAAGCCGCTCACTGAAGACAATCACGTATCAAATTCCACGAATAGTTTTGTTTCCGTTGAAAACCTTGAGTAATAACTTCAAGTAGTTTTTATTCGAATAATGACCACATTGAGGTTTGGCACAACATTAATGGAGTAGTTTGTGCTACAAAAGGTACGGAAAGGAAACGCAAAATTTCTTAAGTATTTACTATTTACCCGACAGGCGAAGGATATAGTTTTGCTCATATCTTACTAATATTATAAATGCGAAAGTTTAGATGGATGAATGAATGTTTATTAGAGCTTGTAGCCTAAACGGCTGAACAGATCTGGATGAAATTTGGCATAGGTGTAGAGTATAGTCTGAAAGAACACATAGCCTACTTGCATTTGTTACTTTTAATACCACGCGGACGGAGTCCCGGGCGAAAGCTAGTTTAAAGTAAGTAACAATGTAGAGAAGTGAGTGCGGTTTGCCAAAACAATACAACGGCAATTAAATTTTCGTTTTTCTTGCGCCAGTTCTCGATTAATTGATAGATTTTTATCGAAGGGAGAAATTGGAAAGCTTTTTTTTTCTTTTGAGTTGAGATTGGCGGCGGCGGGGGCGCTGGCTACACAATGTAAACAGAAGAACTCACCGCTCGTTAGATTTTAATTACATTGCCCACTTCACCGCCATCGGTAAAACAAGTGAACCAAAATGCTACGGGATTTTATTCTAGATTTTAATTGTTGGTAATAGTCGGACACGACCAAGGAGAGTATTCAAATTAATTGGTCTATGAAATTTAGTAGGTACCTAGATTAGAAGAAAAGCACGATCGCAGCGGTTCATACATGATACTAATGTTGTCTCGTGCATGGATTTTATTACAACCGTTCTGTCATCGTCAGTCTTACAAACAACGCGCGCTGTTCATTACCACTTATGTTCATCAATGGCGGAACATCATAAAACAAAGATAGAGTTAGTAGTAGTGCAAACCTGGTGAGTCGTCTGGCAGATCTGTGTAATGGTGGGGGTGTGTGCCGGGGGGCGCGGCGGGTGGCTGCGGGGGGGCGCCGTACAGCAGGTTCAGCTCGCGCGCCTCGTTCTCCTCCTGGGCCTGCTGCCGCCGCAACGCTACCTGCACATACATCCACACGTCACTCCTGCCGCCGACTGCTGCCGACTGCTGCCGACTGCTGCTGCGGCAACAACAGTCTGACCGGCCAGTAGTGACAGGAGTTAAGTAGCATTTACCTGTGCGGCCATAACTCGCTGGCGCTCCGCAATGAGCGTGCACTTGGCGCAGACGCAGTCCCGCCAGCGACAGTACCGCTTGTGGCCCTTGAGCGCGGAGACCACGCCGTGGTTGCGACAACGCGCGCACTTTGGTGTCCTCTGGAACACGAACACCAAGTTACAACACAAACGCCACGCTACAATACAACATAGCAATCCATCTTCAACAATTCACGTTCTTTTAAACTCCAACGACCCTATTTTTATTATAAGAAGAAGAGTTTATGTTATTCTACAGTGTTAGACTACTAAAAATTAAATCTAGAGCCGAGCATCGTGAGCTAGCAAGCTAGCTATGCTTTGTTAAACGGAATGAGCGACAAATTATCTTTTAAATTATTTATTACGATGACATGAATTATCTTCCGAGTAACTCAAAGTCTAGAATACTGTAGGCAACTTGTAAAAAGTTGAACTTCTTTGCTGTATATTAGGCAACATTATGTATGGTCTTTTAAACTCTTATTCAAAGATAAACTGCCAAACAACTCAACATTTACACTTAAAGACAAAAACAATTAGACGTATTATTATTGAATAAAAAAAATAGATTTGTGAATCCTGTATCGAGGTTAGAAAAAGGAATGTAATCTATGAAAGCACACGATGCCACAAAACGTGTTTGAAATTAAAATTCATATGAAACTCGCCGACGGCGCGCCCCTTCCGCCGCCAGCGACTGATACCCTAACAATTGAAAACAGTACTCTTTGCACGCTAATTATATTGTTACATTGTAATTACAGCGCTACACTTCAAGTTCATTGTAACAATATTATGTTACAATACGCGTTACATTATTTGATAACAATCCGCGCGAAATGTAACATGACTCCGCTCGTTGCCGACTACTCACAAACTATCGTATACTGTAATTATGTTACAAATAGCAACAAAACACTGGGGAGTGAGCTACTGTTCAAATAAACTATAAAAGTTATTTTGTCATACCATTAAGAACTTGAAAAAACAGCTACTTTAAAAAACGACACGAAATAAATACTACTAATTTTTAAATTAAATTAGTTTTACTGAAATAAAAAAAAACTCTCATAATATTGCAGTCGTTATTATCACATTTTACAATATTCTATTCTCTGTTGAGATAACTTTGAATTAAATCTGTACAATTAATAATATTTAAGTCCGTAGATAGGTTGGTAATATCGATAAAAAAATATAATTTTACTAATACCTTTATTAAAAGCGAAAGGTTAGATGGATGGATGTTGGGAGCCTGAACGGCTGAACGGATCTCGATGAAATTTGGTATAGGTATAGAGGTTAGTCTGGAAGAACACACTATTACTCACTTTAGTTTTTTTAATTCCACGCGGACGGAGTCGCGGGTGAAAGCTAGTGTTCCATTCACGGGATGTATTTGACATATGACTAAAATCTAATTTGAAAATTTTAGTCTGTCTTTCAGTCAACAATGTCAGAGTAATCTCCGAAGCCCCTTGAACAATTATTACAGGACTTTGAGTAGAACGTAAAAGCTTAGTGTGCGAGAGTAGGTAGGTACATAACTAGAGTATTTTTCATACCGAGCTTACAAAGTCGCGGGAAATAACTATTTTGTTTTTTAACAAAAGCTTAAAATAACGATAGGTATAAATTCCTTATAAGTTTTCAATTTTCGCTCGCATTTCCGACGACGGCTTTTCTTCAAAATCTGTATTGTCAGATATTAAATACAAACCATGTACCTACAGTTTGTTAAAAATAAATTTGAGGAACCTCCTTAGTGCAGGATTACGAACTATAAACTGTTTTTAAGCTTTGCATTTTAATTCCACGCAGGCTGAGTCGCGGCCGGAATCCAGTTAATAACTCTAAAATCGAGGCCTTGTTATAAATTGACTTTTACTTTTTAATAATTTCTTCTTGTGCCAAAAATCAAACGTCAAAAGCGCCTTCAAAGTTATCATGTTTTATCAATGAAGGCGCTGCAGTCGGCTGGCGCACTAGGTACTTGGCAGGTACCTACTTGTGCACTGTTAATAAATCAAGCAATTTAACTCCAAAGTAAACCTACTTCTAATCAGCCGAATTTAAATTGAGCACCCGTCACTGACACAAATATTGCATTACGTGTGAAAGCGACTGTTCCGTTTCCATTTCGAATTGGAAAAATATGATAAACGGTTACGATTTGAGATGGGATATCATTGTACGAATTGATTAAATTAGTCGCGAAATAACCCTAAGTTATAACTTGAGCAAATACACAAATACAGTATAGTTGAAACATGTCGACCCGATGTTAACCTATGTAGAAGTCTGTACCTGGTATCTTTCTGAGGCGCGCAGGAAGAAGGGCGGCAGCGCGGCCAGCACCGGGTGCTGCACCAGCTGCGACACGTCCACGCCGCTGCCCAGGGACATCTCCATGGCGCCTCACTCCGCACAGACCGCGTCTCACTCCGCACAGACCGCACCACTCCGCTACCAGATTCCGCTCGAGACCGATCAAGCGCGCCTCGCACACATCACAACACTACAGACTTAGACTGCGACACTTGTGAGGTCGCGGCTCGCGGGTGTGGTGACGCGGCGGCAACTGTTGCGGATGCCCAATGCTAATGTTTGTCATAGATGTAGAGGATAATCTGGAAGAACACATAGTCCACGCGGACAGAGTCGCGGGCGAAAGCTAGTTTATAATATTATTTATGTATTATATTTTAGATTCAAACTCAGAGTCTCAGTTCGAGTTACACGTGTCAGGGGATGAGGAGACAGCTAACGCTATCATTGCGGCTGCGCAGGAACAGGGTAGGTACAAAAAAACCTTAGATATATAGAAAATCTTTGAATTTTTTTTTTGCTTTACGATTGCTTGAAACGTAAGTTAAGGATAATCCTGTATATCAGATGTTTGTTCTGGTGATTCTCGAAAGCTGTTATTTAGTTTGTTTTGCTTTAATACAACAATACTTTTTTTACCTTTCTTTCTTTCTGTCTACTTTTCTTTATTTCTACCTTTCCTACTTTCATTCTACCTTTTTATCTTACATTCTTTCTTTTTTACTTTAATTCTGCCTTTCTGTCTTTCGTATTTTCATTCTACCTTTCTTTCTTTCTACCTTCCTCTCTTTCTACCTTTCGTTGTTTCATTCTACCTTTCTTTCTTTCTAGTCCCAGTTTTATTATTTACGTGTTGCTATATAAGTATAGTATACTAGATGTTTTGTGTGCAAGGCGGTGCGTTTATAAAAGTGGAATCAGGCGAGATGTTCCGCGTGCAGTCAGTGCAGAGCAAAGCTGACGAGGAAGTGTCCGGCGAGGACGACGCGATGCTGGTGAGTTTGTAAACTGACGGAACATACTTCTAATTCAGTTGGGCATTTTTTACTGAACTGGCAAGAAGGTAATTTGGATCGTCTATTTTTTCAATTTCGATCGCATTCTTGCAAATTTAGTTCAAAATGTTTTATTTTGTGTTGGATTTTATTTAAATTTTAAACAAAAAACTAGCATTCACCCGTGACTCTGTCCGCGTGGAATGTTCTGCTATGTGTTCTTCCAGACTATCCTCTACATCTATAACAAATATGGAGATCCGTTCAGCAGTTTAGGCTACAAACTCTAACAAACATTCATCCTTCCATCTAAATTTTCGCATTTATAATATTAGGAAAATAAATTCATTGTGTTTAAATGTTTATTTCCAGCTAGATATAGTTGCTCGGGAAAATGGACGTTTCAAATGTTTGATTTGCCAAAGAAACGATTCAGGTTGGTTATATTTTATTGTAGTAAAGAGAAAGAATGCTTTTCACTCATTATTTAAATTGTTCATTAATATTAAATCAATGAAGTTAACATGGTCGTAAAATACATCGACTTGTTGAACATGGTCTTAAAATACATCGACTTGTTGAACTTGGTCTTAAAATACATCGACTTGTTGAACATGGTCTTAAAATACATCGACTTGTTGAACATGGTCTTAAAATACATCGACTTGTTGAACATGGTAGTAAAATACATCGACTTGTTGAACATGGTCGTAAAATACATCGACTTGTTGAACATGGTCGTAAAATACATCGACTTGTTGAACGTGGTCGTAAAATTCGATCGATTAGGTAAATATGGTCATAACAAGATACTGATAATTAAAAAAATTTACACCTATATTATTATGTTTTAAGATCTTCTATAAAAAGGCACAAATTGTCTTTCTTTCGTTATCTCTTGTATCTTAATATTTACAGATGTTGTTGTTTGTTGTTTGTTGTGATAATATAAGATTGTGTGCACAGAAGGTGCTCAGTTTGTGGGCTCAGCTGCGAGCATTGCGCAGCACATGCGGACTGCGCACGGCGCTCGTATACACATCTGCGCACTTTGCGGCCTCATACTACGCAAAAAGGCCGACTATCTGGCTCACCTCGGTCAGTACTCGCAACATGTTGTACAACTTCTCACTCACACAATACTTGAACCTATAGAGACACATTATTCATAACTAGCTGTTGCTCGTGACTTCGTCCGTGTGAAATTAAGAAATAATAACATAGCCTATGTTACTCGCCGATTTCGTAGCTTTTTTATGGTGAAAGAATTTTTGAAATCGGTTCAGTAGTTTTTAAGTTATTTCAATACATACAAAATTACAAAACTTTCTCTTTATAATAATAGCTTAAGATTAGACTAGCTTTCGCCCGCATAGAAAAAAAAATTAAGTAGGCTATGTGTTCTTGCAGACTAAGTTCTACATAACAAATTTCCTCGAGATCCGTTTAGCAGTTTAGGCTACAAATTCTAACATTCATCCATATAAACTTTCGTATTTATAATATTAGTAAGCCAACGATATGGGCAGTCATAATTAAGGGACAGGTTTATTTCTGGTTTATTTCAAAGCTATAATATTTTCAACACAAACTACACATTTGAACTATACTAAGTCCGTTATTAAAATTGGCCATTTCTCAGAGCAATATGTAGTATAAGGCTTTCCCACTGTCGCGACTATTTACAAATTTTGTAATAAATTGTATTGATATTTTAAGGTAAACACAAAAACCTCGTACAAACGGACAAAGTTAAAATACACGAATGTAACGTCTGCCAGAAAAAGTACAAGTAAGTATACAAGCTACACTTTTCTTGTATCAAAGTATAGTAATATTATCGTTGTTCAATAAAAACTTTATATCTATAGATATAAGGTTCAATTTTCCTCCACAGCTCGAAGGCAACGTTAGCAGAACACATGCACACACACACAGGCTCCAAGCCTCACACGTGCGCTGTGTGCGATAAAAGTTTCGCCTCAAAGTACACATTGCAGTCGCATCTCAAGACACATTTGGTAAGTTAATTAGATCGATGTGGTTAACATGGTCGTAAAGTTAGATCGATAAGGTAAATTTAGGTCTTAAATTCAAATTGATTTGGTAAATGTGATCATTAATTATTTAGACGTGGTTAACATGGTCTTAAATTAGATCGAAGTGATAAACATTGTCGTATAATTAGATCGATTTAGTAAATGTGGTCGTAAAATTAGAACGATTTAGTAAATGTGGTCGTAAAATTAGATCGATATAGTAAATGTGGTCGTAAAATTAGATCGATTCAGTAAATGTGTTGGTAAAATTAGATCGATTTATTGAATGTGGTCGTAAAATTAGATCGATATAGTAAATGTGGTCGTAAAATTAGATCGAAGTGATACAACATTGTCGTAAAATGAGATCGGCGTTGTTAACATGGTCTTAATTAGATCGAAGTGATAAACATTGTCGTAAAATTAGATCGATTTACTAAATGTGGTCGTAAAATTAGATCGACGTGATTAAAAGGTCGTAACATAAGATCGATGTGGTAATAAAGTTCTTGTATTACTAATATATTGAAATAGTTGTAATACAACTAGGAGCGTCCGCGTCCGTTCAAGTGCAGTCAATGCGGCAAGTCGTTCCTCACGCAGCAGAACTTGAACCAGCACGAGAAGACTCACTCCGGAGTTAAAGAGTTCATCTGTAAAGTTTGTGGTGAGATTACTATGTATACTAGCTGTTGCTCGCGATTTCATCCGTTTGAAATTTAAAAATATACCCTACGTTACTCAGTGATAATGTAACTTGGTATTGGTGAAAGAATTTTTTAAATCGGCCCAGTAGTTTTTGATTTTTCAATATATACAAGTTACAAATTTTTTCCTCTTTATAATATTAGTATAGATAAAACTAATTTTCTTACTTAACGAATGGTAACTTGAACAATGCATTTGATTAGATGTTTCTGGTTTATTTTCAAGTGTTTTATCAAATGGCCTTTTTCTTATACTGTTAAATATGTATTTTATGTATGTATATCTTCAGAAATAATTTCACAAAATTATTGCTTTAACTATGTTTTTTCAACTTTCTTTTTTGACTTTTCTATTTTTTTATTAAACCCCAAGATATAAGAGTAAGTATATTTGCAGCACTTTGTCGCTTTCATAGTTTTATATAGTCAAGTTGTGTACTACTTAGGTTTAAAACCTAGTTTTTTTAATTCATTATGTATTTAGTTTTAATCTGATTGTTGAACCTAATCTATACTAATATTATAAAGAGGAAAGATTTGTATTTTTGTATGTATTGAAATAACTCAAAAACTAATGGGCTGATTTTAAAAATTCTTTCACCATTAGGAAAAAGATAATAAAATGTATGTTTGTGTATAGGTAAAGCTTTCGGTGCATTACACAACCTGGAGGTGCACGGCGTAGTTCACTCTGGTAACAAGCCCTTTGTATGCGGAATTTGCTCTAAGGGCTTCGCGCGCAGAGCTGAAGTCAGGGACCACATGAGGATACACACCGGTATGTATATATATACAATCGGGGAAACACGCGATGTTTAGAGTGAGACAAACTCTTACAAATAACTATTTATTAACACTGTTTGTGAGATGCGCAAACCAGGGGATACATTTTTTGTAAACAGTATACATCCCGGTATGTATACTATATACAGTCGGGTAAACACGCAGTTTTACACTTAGATCGAGACAGAGTTTGACTCTTAAAAATAATTAATTAGGTAGTAAGATGTGCAACGAACGGGATAGTAAAATTTTCTGTGAGTAGTACATTTGCGGAAACACGCGGTGGTACACTTAGAGTGAGATAGACGATATAATTATTCGTAAGTTTGTCTCAAAAAATCTAATTATACCGACTCTTAAATCTTCGTTAGATTACACATATAAATACGTATTTTTAGACATAATAGTAACAACGTAATTATATTTCGATACTCAGTCTACCGATACCCGTCTGAATGGCGCGCTATTTTTATCACGTCTGTTTGACATTGACAGATGTCATACGGGACGTATGCCAATGATCTAGTAACCAATTTTTAACATTGTGTATGTATGTATGTATGTATGGCGTGTATGTATGGATGTATAGGCGAGC
>JAOCNA010000018.1:3903021-3914303 GCA_026546675.1 Papilio helenus | reverse complement strand
CTCTTAAATCAGAATAAGTAAATGATTATATCTTGTGGAAACTTCTTCCGACGATGTAATAAAGGAAGAAATGACCGGAAAACTACTGGGCCGGTTTTAAAAATTTCTTTTCACCTTCTTTCACCGTTAAATAGGTAATTTATCTGTGAGTTGACATTGGCTATATTTATTTATTTATTTTTTTAATTTCACGCGGGCGAAGTCGCGAGCAACAGCTCGTATTATATAAATGCGAAAGTTTAGATGGATGGATGGATGGATGTTTGTTAGAGTTTGTAGCCTAATTGGCTGAACGGATTTCGATGAAATTTGGTACAGGTGTAGATGATAGTCTGGAAGAACATATAGGCTACTTGATTTTGTTATTTTATTAATTCCACGCGGACGGAGTTGTGGACGAAAGGTAGTAATATTATAAATACAAAAGTTTGGATATTTGGATGTTAGCTACTACGTATCTCGTAAAAGTTTAACGGATCTCGATGAAATTTGGCACAGATGTAAATCATAGTCTGGAAGAATACATAGACTAAGTAAGTTTTTTTATTCCACGCAGACGAAATCGCACCCAAACGCTAATAAGTATAAATATGACAAATAATTCGCAATCCTAATAACTTTGAGTAAATAAGGAAAACCACATCAGATTGCTATTAATTTTGTTAAGGCACCCTGCATTTAACTTGGCACGTAGGATACAAGAGTTCTCTTTTGCCCGATGTGCCAACTCAATTGCAATACTCGGTTGTAAGCTAAATGCAACTTGCATTTGTAAGCAACAGTTGTTACCAGTGCGCAGGACGCGATATATCGACTCGGTCTACTCCCCACTTATCTACCTTCCCACCCCCTCCTCCTACCGAACCTCTAAGTGATTGCATGTGCAATGTACGACGTATTTTAGACATAAAACTACGCATCTGTTCATTAAAATTTAAATCATCGCTAGCCTTAAAATACTAATTGCTACTTCTAAGAACTGATACAAAATACTTTATAACTGACCCAGACCACTATCTATACGTTCGGATTCGATCCCCGATGTCATCATCATCATCATCACCAGCTCACTACACGTTCCCACCGAGGGACTCGGAGCCTTCCCTAAGTTAGGGTGACTAGGCCTTAGTCAATAATCCCCGAAGTACAGTCGAGAAAACTGTCAGTGTTCCAACTTAAAATCTGAACAATCTTTTGAACATTTTGAAACGAGACGCGGAACAAAAACCAACAAAACACAGTTTATAGATCTGTACGAAAATTAATCGGTTAAATACACGGCTAGTTTCTTTTTATTATTATCCCTTCGTTTGCACTCACTGCTTTCTAATTTATTAGGAAGAGGCGGAGTTTGTCTCGTTGCAATGAACAAGGCAATTTTAGAAGTGGAACACCGCGTTTTTCCGTGACTGTACCTAGGCTCCGAGCCCCTCAGTGGGTACATATAGTGAGCTGATGATTTAATTAACTATAAACACTTTTAAGTAAATTTTCTTTACAACAAATTGAACTTGTTTTCGCAAAGCAAAAATTTTTTTCAAAATCCTAGGAATCGAACCGTGGTCCCATTTTGTTAGATTCCACAGTCAAAACACACAATAGAGATGGCAATAACATTATTGTACCAGAGCTCTAGCACTTAACGAACTTACGAAAACTTATTCTACACTTAAAAGACAAGTTATTTATGATTCGTACATTTAACTTGAAATCGCAACAAGGATAAACTAATATACTCACAGCTCGCTGAAGATCACCAAACAGCAGCGCCCAGTACCTCGCCCTGAGCTCGGAGCGCTTGTCTCGGCCGGCGGAGGCCGAGCGCAGGCGGACGGCGCGGGGCGGAGCCCTGCGCGGCGGTGGAACTGCGCGCGGCGGCTTACGGGACACACGGCCTGACAACATAACACACAAATTTACAATTTAATTAAAAACCATTTTTTATCATATTTTCACTGAAAATTGACAAAAAATACTTGATCATTGGCTAAAAGCAGTACTCATTCTTGGGATTTTTTTATAAGCAATAATTTAGAATAACTTGACTCGTAATACAGTGCCTTATTTCGTAAAAATAGAAGATAATCTTACTAACAAAATCTTTCAAAAACGATTAAAAATCGCACAAGACTCGACCAAGCAAACGTTACTCCGCGACAATAAATTGAAAACTATTTCCACAAGTATCACTCGAAAAGATCAACACTAAAATGGAACGTAAATAAAACGTCCCAGACTACAGAACGATAGGCTATACTGGCGAATAAATCAATACATTTTAATAAATAAACTACAGCACGAGTCGCTATTTACGTTACAATTTAAATGTAAAAGTTCACACGACTAGAGGGAAACAAGCAAGTCGCAAATACGAGGCGGAACAAATTATTATATATTACATATATTATTTATACGACAATGACTTTTTAAACGCGTATTTTTATTAAATAAATATTTAATAAATTTAGTAAATTAATATTCAATCCTTGATATCAATCCAAAAAATTTAATTACTCTGTTTGATACGGAGTAAAAAAATGTTACGATCGCCTTCTTAAAGATCACTACAGACGTTCAGTTTTAACTGAAGAGTCGAAGTGTTCAGTTAAAACTGTGCGTGTGTATTCAAAAATGTATGACAGTTGAACTGTACAGTTAAGGACTGTCTGAATTCGATTACGATTGCGATCTTTAGATCGATTAAAAACTCGAATTGATTAAAATGTCACAGATCATTTAAAAATGGATCGAGATCGAATATTGATTGTTAACAAATCTAGATATAGACGAGCACAGTTTGTATACCGTAACTTGGTAACATCACATTGTTAATTCAAAAGAGGACTTCCCTCACTACATATGTATATGGGAAGTAAACACCTGAACTCAAGTACACGACGACAATAAGTCTGTCTTATTCACAAATTGCTATCATTTTAATTAAATACATGCTTTCGCCCGCGACGCCATCCGGGTAGAAATAAAAGAAGACAAAAGTAATATTCTATGTATTTTTTTGACTATGTTCTATACATTCTTTTTATTACGTATTCTTTCGCATTTATAATAGTAAGATGTAGGAATGTGGCTTTCACGTGACAAAAAGCAATAATAAGATCTTACTAATATTATAAATGTGAATGTTTAGTTGGTTGTTTGTTAGAGTTTGCTGTTTAAACCGCTGAATGGATCTCAATGATTTTTTTTATTTGTGTACATTTTACTGACTTTCTTACTTATAAAACCTGTTTATCTGTGAAGAAATGTTTGACTATGGTCTAGTCACCACTAACTTAGGGCAGGTTTGTGCCACTTAGTGTAGATGTACATTGAGTTGACAATTATATTAGTAGTGTAACAATAGTTTAAAAAACGCTGTGTTATAAATTGATTCATAACTATTTATAGATAACTTGACATATAGTTATTACATTGGCTCATGTTATATTTATAGCTAGCTTTCGTCTGCAACACCGTCCGCATTGGAATTTAACAAAAAAAAACAAATAAAGTAGCCTATATGTTCTTCCAGATTATCCTCTACATCTATGACAAATTTTATAAAGATCTGTTCAGCCATTTATGCTACAAACTCTAATAAACATCCATCCAAATGTTCACATTTATAATATTATTAAGAAGTAAAATAGCAACAGTTTGCCCTATGTAGTGCTGGTACTGTACTCCTATAGTTGCATTGAGAATCACAAAATGGAACATACATATAAAAACTACAATATTCCATTTAAGTGGAAATTCAACTTTTTAAAAAAGAAGATTAAGACTTGACTACAGACCCATCTGATGTTCTGTCATTAACAAATGGTACCAACACTTCTTCATTTTAATGTTATTTTAAAATATGTAATAAACAGTTCACATATTTCTTGACACAAACTACAGTTTAATATTTTAGATGAACACAAAGCATAAATCATTAATCTTGTATCAGATGAATATGGGAAACTAGGACATCTAGTTTTTTAAATTAGTTATTCAATACCAAAATATCATTTATAAACACAATTATTGCAAAACTACTCATATAAATTAAAACATAAGGTGCACATTCGTCATAGAACGGACCAGTCAAATTTTATTGATCCTAGAATTCGCTGCGCAATACTTATTAGTTCAATAGTCTATCAAGATGCTATCACCATATGTTAAAAAGTATTCTAAGTAAATGAAAGCGAAAATAACAAAAGAAACTAATCAAAATCCTTATTACGATCCTATACAACTAAAAGGACAGTTGAATACTTCTTTATTTCACAAATATTCTTTCACGCCCACGAGTAAAAACCGTTTTCCCATTAGATCACTTCAGATTAAAAAAATGCAATTTACTTGGTGTATCGACCGCTACGTGAAATGCAACCAGGTTTCTCGCCTCCCTGCCTTCTTCCTGCACCAGCTGCCTCACTTCTTCCATCTCGAATTAGATAAAATCACTCGAAATTGAATAAAAATAAAAATGAATTGTAAGTAGTCATCACTATCGTATTTTGTAAGCAATACACTATACCAATATGTTTTACAAACAAATTACAGCTTAAGTTGTAAAAAGTTTAGAAAACGGAGTAACACTAGAAAAATTTAGTTGAAAAGAGGAAAATATGAAATTGTTATATATTTTCATAACAATTCGCGTTTTGACAATGTTGAATGTTTACTTTTTTTCTCGCACATCTTGTTCCAGGTTCGGATTCATGAACTGACAAGGTATACATGAATCTTTAAATTAAAATTCTCCTCATAATTAAAGTAAATGTTCACCTTGGAATCAATATAATTTGCAGTAATTGGTAAAATCAATAATTATTTTTTATAAGTAAGTAAAAATAAACATAACTTTTACATTTTCAGATACATTTTTGAAGAAGAATGAACCTATCATTTTATCACAGTAAAAATTCTCCTTATAATTGTTTATTTTATTATTTTGAATTTCGAATTTGTTATGTTAACAATAATTTATTAATTGCGCCATTTTAAATATTTATAATCTGTTCACATTAGAGTTATCTATGGAGGCCCGCCCGCCGTTATATTTTATCTTTGACATTTCTTTTCCTTGTCAAGCAAAATGGCGGATCAGGTACGTGCCGATGTTCTTCATATAATTATGAATTTCGGCGTCAAAAAATCTTATAATTCATATTACTTTCCTTACATTTTTTTGTGGAATGGATAAAATTATTACATCAAGTGAAAAAGAAGACTATTATAGTGAAAATGTGTTTGTTGTCGCTTTCCACGTGGGGAGCAAAATATTCATATTATTTGCGTTTTTGTGTAAAATAAGTAACAACGTATAATAGTAAAAGAAGGTTTAGTTTATTTTACCAAAATAATGCGTTTCTATGTATTGTAATGATTCAAAATTATTCTCTTCATTCCTAATGAAATCATAACCTATGAAGACAATTTTTCTCTATGTAGATATTGTTATTACTAAAATGCATCTTTATGTAGTCTTATTTAGCTACATTTATAAAATACTTTTTAATCCAAATAGTATAACCATAATTTATTTTAAAGATATTTTAACTCAGTCGCAGGGCTAAAGAAAAAATTTTAGTATGAGCTAAATTATCTAGCTTATATTTGGTATTTGGAAAAATATTCTCTTTACTTATGTATACATAAACATAGCATGTGAAGGTTTGTTTAATTTTTTTTATCATTACCAATTTAAACTTGCCAGTAGAACATTTAAGTACTCAAGCATTCTAGTTTAACACCAACGGCGGATCCAGGGAGAGGTCATGGGGTCATAACCCCCCCCCCTGAGCTGGTTCCAGGCCTTAGGTGGACCATTTTTACTTGTATCTCTTGTTATCAAAACGCCTTGACCACGACTATGTGACATCCTCCTGGCGCCAAAGCTGGATCCGCCCTTGTTCAACACCCTTACTTATTTACTATCAAGATGTCCAAACTTATGTTTTTTTTTTATTTTCTAACTTTCTAACTGTAGTCATGCCTGTAGCTATATTTTCTTTGGATATAACTAAATATTTCAACAATTAGATCAATTTAAATGAAACCAGTTTTATGTTCTAATGCTTACGAAAAATTGCAGACTGAGCGTTCATTCCAAAAGCAACCGACGGTGTTTTTGAACCGTAAGAAAGGCATCGGTGTGAAACGCAGCCGCAAGCCGCTCAGATACCACAAAGACGTGGGACTGGGTTTCAAAACACCCCGTGAGGTAACGCATGTGATTCTAATGTGTGTTTTTCTTTTTGTAGACAGAGAAAGCGTTTCAGAAACAGGCAACGGTGTTCCTCAACCGTAAAGGAGGGTTGAAGCGGAAGGACATGAGACATCATAAGAATGTCGGTCTAGGTTTCAAGACGCCTCGTGAGGTCTGAATACCAGTATTTGGGTTCGGTGCCGGGCTTCTGCGTTGATATTGGTCTTGTTAATAGCAAGAATAAACATCTATACATGCATAGTTTAAACATCCCATGCTTTTTATAATGTTTTATAAAAAAAAAATTACAGTCAGTGTTAAACATTTAAAAAACTGACTTATACTTAGTATTATTCATCTAACTTCCTAAGAGCGAAAATTGCCGTAAAAAAACGTGATTTCCTCATTTTAGGGTTTTTCATATTGTTAAGTCAATTTTAATTTAGGGCGAAGTCTCAAGCAACAGCTAGTTTAAAATATATACTACAAGTTTTGGTACAAAAGTGAATTCACCAGACTAAAGGCACTAAAATTGTTAACAATTACTAAATGTATGTCTAGATGTTAATTCTTTGCTTGCTGGTGGTGGTCCGTCATAATGGATTTAAATGCTTCAAAGTGCTTAAGGTTGCATATCTGCATGTTATTATAAGATAATTAGGACTTTGTCCGTATTAAATGTAACAGGAGACAGGGTTAAAACTATGTGAATGTTGCATCTGATTAACATATCATTGTTCAAATAATCACACAATTCAATATTATGTAAGACAGAGAATTTTTTTTAAGGTCTATTTTTAGTTTATTGTTGCAAGTACAAAAATATGCTTTTGATTTTCAACACTGATACTGCAACAGGCTTAGTTTAATAGTTAATTAGTGTAAATTGATAATCTTAAAAAAAAAAGTTTTTTTTTTAAACAATTCTCTGTGTTACATAATTAAATCAGATAAAAGAAACATGGCTTAAAATGGAAGGGTATTTTATTTTATACATGATGATAATCACACGACGGTCTTCTGAATACTATATGAAGAAGAATGTGTTACAAACCCAAAATCTGATTTTTTATATGTTGAAAATGTTGTGTTGAGTCAAAAAAATCTTACACCACTCTCATAGAGTATAAATGCTTGAAAATCGCTACAAGCAAAGGCTATATGCTTTAGTTCCATATACCATAATTATATGCTACAAAATATAAATCAGCTATAATTAATATAAAGCTTGTAGTAAAACATTAAGTACAAATTAAAGTTTCTAGCTTGCTTTTGGAAATAAAATGTATATTAAAACAACATTTTCAACGATAAACACAAAATTAAACTATCAATTCCATATAAGACTCACAGAGATATAATTGTGAATAACATAACTGCATATACAGGCTATAGAAGGCACATACATTGACAAGAAGTGCCCGTTCACCGGCAATGTGTCAATCCGAGGCCGCATCCTCACCGGAGTCGTGCAGAAAATGAAGATGCAGCGCACCATCGTCATCCGCCGCGACTACTTGCACTACGTAAAGAAGTACAACAGATTCGAGAAGAGGCACAAAAACATGTCTGTCCATCTCTCGCCTTGCTTCAGGTTTGTAACACTAAAATTAGATATATATCATCTGTAGGATATTTAACTTAAAGTACTGTGGACCCTATTTCCACAATACCCACTATAAAGTAAAGTCAGCTGTATAAGTATGGATACATTAGCTTTTGCCCGTGACTCCGTCCGAGTGTAATTAAAAAAGGTAAAAATATAGTCTATGTTACTCATTGAAAACATCTTTTTAATGGTGAAAGAATTTTTGAAATTGGTCCAGTACTTTTGTAGTTATTTCAATAAATACATAAATACAATTCTTTCCTCTTTATATTAGTATAGATTTTCAGCTTTAGAAACTTTATATGCCAATGGTTTCGAAAATATGCAAGAACATATCTATTTGTATGTCTCGAAATTTGTTATTTATGAATATATGGACACATTTTTGAAACCAAAGTAGATGTTTCTAAAGTTTTATAAATATATACATTTTATGCAGCTGACGGTACAACGGCATAGCTAAAGTTGAGGGTTTTCAAGTATAAGAGTAAATGCATAAAATTATTTTTACTAAATGATGATACCCACACGACGGTCTTCTGACCACAACATGACGACGAAAGTGTTTTAACCCAAACTCTGATCAATTTATAAATAACCATAGACAATTTTTATTCGAAAATATGTGATACATGTATAATTTAATTTTCCAGGGACGTTGAACTGGGAGACATTGTCACCATCGGTGAATGCAGGCCACTGTCGAAAACTGTCAGATTCAATGTCCTCAAGGTGTCCAAAGGCAAGGGCTCCAAGAAGTCGTTCAAAAAGTTCTAATGTAATAAAGTTACTTCATAAGTAAAATCGCTTTTATTCAATTCCCTGTGTAAACTAAACTACAAGTTATACCGATGTGTCTGAGGTCTACTTACATCTCTAAAAATAGCGTCGAGTGGCTAGATTTTACGTGGAAATGCGAATAATCAGAAACAAGCAATCCTATCCTATTATAGTCCCAGCGTTTGGTCACTGACTAATAAAAGTAAAAGCGAATGGTTTTCTCTGATATCTTGATTCATGACATGGAATAATTGAAAGAGATTTAGAAATTTATAAGCAAAACGCTGAATTTGATTTATTAAAGATTTTTTTTGGCGTACTGGAAATAATTTAGCTGGCAGTGATGAATTGACCTACTCTGTGGTTTAGATGTTTGTTTTCTGTAACTTTAATTATCTGCACTCTGTAAAGGTCATAGTGATGGTTCCGATGCTGATATCGATTTAGCATCACAATGTTCTTTCAATCGAAATAAAAGTACGTTTTTGAAATCTAATAATGTAAAATAAAAAATATCAAAGAAAAACTGAAAACAAGAAATCTTTGCTTCAGTTTTTATTTTATGTATTATGAAATCTCCATATTATTAGATAAAAAACACCGAAATGTTTTGGAGTATAAAATAAAGACGAGATAAAAATAATAGGAAATTAAAACTTTATGTAAAGTTCAATGTTTACGACGGTTTGATTTATTAATAAAAGCATGTTAAAATCAAAACAAACAAAAAAATCAATTTTGAATCGATTGCAAATTGACTAGTGACATCTCTAAAACAACAAATGAACAAACATGTCCTCTGGCTTTGTGAACAGAGTTACAAAACAATATCATAGCCATTATTAAACGATATGTTATCATTCTTCTCTAAATTGTCATTAAACAACACTCAGAATTCTCCCGTGGAGTTAGCCAAGCCCGCTTATATGGACAAAAGTGCAACTCTGCAAGAGCTCGGCTACAAAGACGACGATGAGTTGAGAGAGACTATTTATGGTCAGTTTATCATTTTGTGTGGCTTTTGAATGGATTTACTGTGATTTCTAACGAGTGTTGTGGTGTTTTAGACTTTTTGAGGACAATACGAGATCCGGAGAAGCCTAGCACATTGGAGGACTTGAAAGTTGTATACGAGGAAGGTATCTTCGTGAAGGAACCTACAGCTGATAACGTACCTGTTCTTCGCGTGGAATATAATCCCACCGTGCCGCATTGTTCGCTAGCAACGCTGATCGGTCTTTGTATAAGGATCAAAATACTTCGTTCTTTACATCATCCTGTTAAACTTGATGTTTTCATCAAAAAAGGAGCTCATACAACCGAAGATGAAAGTAAGTCAACTTTATATTCTTTCTAGTACTTTCCATCTTATAAAATACCATAAGGTGCAAAGGTGATTTGTTAAACCTTGGTAACAAGGAAAATATACAATTCCTTGAATAACAAAGGTTGTTTGATTTTATCAGATAAACAAATGTTTAATATAATTGAAATTTATTACATTAGATATATTTGTAAATCTTGCCAAAACTACAGACATTTTACTAATTTTATAAATATGAAAGTTTAGATGTATGTGTCAATGTTTATGGGCACATCTCTCCAAAATGGCTTAAATGAAATGAAATGAAATTTGTCATAGATGTAGATTATAGTCTGGAAGATCACATAGGCTACTAAGTTTTTTTTTTAATTATATGCATAGTTCTGATCATCATCAACTTGCCCTTATCTCTACGGAGGGTCGGCACAGTATGTGCTGCTCTTCCATACATTTCTATCAGCCATCATATCTAAATTCACTTCCTTAAGCATATCTTCTTTCTCACAATCCATGCTTTCTTCGGTCTTCCTCTACCTTTGTAGCCATCAACATAGTCATTACAAGCATAGTCCTAAAAATCTGTTAAAATATTTTTTTTAGTAATTTTCTGCTAAACTTAAAACTTGATGTAGTAAAAACCATTAAAAACTATGTATTAGAAGAACTCTGACTTATTTGTTAATACTTTACCTTATTTGTTGTACTTTTCAATTATAACAATATGTTTTTTTTTATTAAATTTACTATAGTTGTTTATTTAACAGTTTTTTATCTAATAAAGGAGTGCATTTCACACTATCTATACTGTTTGATGTCACATGTATTTGTAAATATTGAGTTTATGTTCTTATGTTATTTGTTGTGATATATCTATACTAACAAAGATTGGAACTTATAATAAAACTAGGTTTGGCCTGGGACTCCATCTGCGTTAAATTAAAAAAAAAAAAAAAACAAAATTGAGCAGCCTATGTGTTCTTCCAGACTATCCTCTACATCTATACCAAATTTCAGCTAAATCCGTTCGGCTTCAAACTTTAACAAACATCCATCCATCTAAACTTTCGCATTTAAAATATTACTATGATGGGACTTATGTTTTCAAACTAAGACAAACAAAACAAGAGTATTGCAAAAAATCTTCTAAGTAATAGTTTAATAGTAGTTTTACATTATATTGATAATTTTATGTACAAAAATCAACTAAATAGCTTTGTTTATTAACTTGTTTTGTTCTAAATATCTGTTGTTTATAATATAATTGCATAACAACTTAAACAATTAATTCTACAATTGAATAAAGTTATGACATTTTTATTATTATTGTTATAATTAATTACAATAAATAACTTCTGTAAACAATCTTG
>JAOCNA010000018.1:3620708-3630796 GCA_026546675.1 Papilio helenus | reverse complement strand
ACTTGCGCCTTGTAAAGTTGAAGGCGGTGCCCCGACTGGAAGTACTGCTTCGCCCTACTGAGCACACCCAGCTTTTTTGAGGCCAGCTTGGCCTTGTCTTCCAAATGACCGCGAAACTGAACGTCACTCGATATGTCAACGCCGAGAATACCGATACTGGCTGAGGCAACCAGGGGAGTGTTCTCGAACCGGAGATTGACGACGAAGGGATCTTTTTTAACTTTTTAACTTTTTTAACTTTGTTAACTTCGTCTCCGTCCAATACTCTCGAATGTAAAAAGACATAGCTCGGAACGTCACCTGAACAATCCCTTTGACATATTTACCTGGAGATATTTAATCAGTTCGATCACAATACTCTAAGCCTTTTTGTTCACAAAGCCTTTTCCCCGACCGGGGTTTTGTGTTTTATTACATTTTTCTCGTATTTCACAAAATCCATGAATGATCCATTTAAGATTTGGATTTGTATCTAAAGTAAATATTACGTAAAACTAAAGGATTAATCTACTTAATGGGATGATGCATAGTTTTTTTATGTTTATTGTTTTTAATTAGGTAACTAGTATTATAAAGTATTCTTTGTTTTCTTTCAATATCAATTCATTTTATAAACACACCTGATATTTTGTGCCGGCTTATTTTCGCTTTAATAAATATTTCAGGAACTCGTTGGCTTCCGCACGACATTTATTTTGTATTCCGAATAAAGTCTTCGTAGAAATATTGCACGGAATATATTTGTTTAGAAAAATATCACGCGCTATAGATTTTCTTCAGTTTTCTAGTCTAGTACGGAAAAAGTATTTGAGAGAAAAATGTGTTTTTTAAGTTCTCGACATGTCATGATCGTTGTCCGTACAAACACATTCCGACTGAGGAACTCTACCCTAAGTTAGGGTGACAATGCCTTAGTGACCCACGTCGACTCATTGTGGATTGATTTCTCATTTCAACCGGATTATGCTTGATGTAAAAACTATTATATTCGTGACTATAATCGTTATACGAATATCGTATTGTATATGATTATTACGAGATGTCCTTCAATGTAATTGAACAAGGCTAATGTACAGATCGATATCCTCTAATCTGAGTCAGTGGAGAATCAATTATATTAGAGACGCTTCGATGGACTAACACTCCTCTTATGTCATCGTAACAAACAAATACATTATATTGTTCTAATTAATTGAATTAAGAAACGGTCATCACTTGAATAAGGGAAATGCCACACTAGCGTTGTGTCTCCGATGTGCTGACAAGTCTAAACTCTAGCTTTCAGTATTTAAAAATGACATAGTAGAAATATATAGATACTAATATTATAAAGAGGAAAGACTTGTATTTTTGTATGTATTGAATTAACTCAAAAACGACTGGACTGATTTCAAAAATTCTTTCACCATTTAAAAGCTACGTTGTCAGTGAGTAACATTGGCTATATTTTAATTTCATGCGGGCGAAGTCGCGAGTAACAGCTAGTTATTAAATAAAATTGGAGGGTTTACGTTAATTTGAATAAATGCTTATACAGAAACCTTCTTTTCTTTTATATTATTACAGAGAAATCTAACGCGATTCAATTTAATGTGAAGTTAATATTCTATTTTCCTTTACCGCTCCAAGACATTTGTATAATTTGGGTATAACGAAATAATATTATATTCTTGAACTGGTATTGTTTTTATGCATAAAGTAAAAGTAAAATGAATAACGTTTTAAGGTATTTTCTTATATAATTAGAATACAAAACCAATAAAAAAAATCAGATAAAAATGGCCAAAGGAAAGAATCTTATTCCTTACCCTTCTTTATTTATTAATGTCCTTGATAAAGACCCAAGATAGGTCCAAAATCACGATTCCATGAAATATTAATTAACTAATTATGAATCAGCAAAAGTGTCGTAAACATTCTATACAAACACAGCTTAATAAGTTCATGTCACTGATATGATATCTCTACAGCTAACAAACTACTATTTCATAGGAGAGCTAATAAAGACCCGTTCAAACAGAGAGAAGAACAGATTTACATCGCAAGAAAATTAAATTGTATACGAATGGAACAAGGTTTAATTTTACTTTACACATTTTACGCTTATTCTTGAAAAACAACATGCAAAGAAAAATCTATTCTTGTTTCTTAATTTAAGCTTCATTTTATTTGCGACAAAAAATCTGCTCAGCTCTCCGCCCATGTCTGAACGGACCCTTACGCTCCGTACTCAAAACTAAAACTGAAGTCGGCGTGTTAACGCAAACTGACCTTTATTTTGCATATCAAAGACCTTTATCAAGTCAAAATCACGTGCATTTAAATTACTTTAGTTATTAGTTTGCTTTGTAATATACGAAAATAGCTAGGATTATTTTACTTGTTTTGTAGTTTATCAGTTTGTAAATTAGAATTTAGTTTAAAATAATTTTGGGAATAAATAAGTCTTCTCGGGTCACAATTTAAAGTGGACAAGAACCGAAATTGCAATTCGATATTATAGTTACTGAATGAACGAGGACCCAATCCGGTCAGCATTGCAATACTTTTTTTTTTAAATATTGTATTTTTTTTATTTTTATTTTTAATTACGTTTTTAATTATTTTGGTGTTACTACTTTGTTTTTTGTTATTTCTAATTGTATTGTAGTGTTGGTAAGGATTACATGTTTTTTTTTTAATTAACCCTGTTATAGCAGAAGAAAAATC
This sequence comes from Papilio helenus, assembly GCA_026546675.1. NCBI lineage: Eukaryota > Metazoa > Arthropoda > Insecta > Lepidoptera > Papilionidae > Papilio > Papilio helenus. The sequence continues at coordinate 3,628,087 of JAOCNA010000018.1, read as the reverse complement.
GTGATTTTTGTTAAATTGATTAATTAAAATTTTAGTTAGATACCTAAAGCGTTGTAAAATATAAATTTATTCGTGATTTAGATTAGCTTCTGAATAATAAAGTTCAAGAGCGCACGATACAGGAAATATTGTTTTAAAGTTGACGCAATGGAAAGATAAAATCAGTCACGAGAGATTTAATTGTTGTTTGAATGAATAACGAAAAGAAAATATTATGTCATCGAGATTGTAAAGTAGCATAACAATCTGTTTAAGATAATAAAAATGATAGATATCCGCTAACATATGAAACAGTATTATAATAAATTTGGTAAGTTTTTTATGTTATGTCTGTAGGAATTTGTAATCATATTTAACAGTGGTAGAGCCCGCTTTAACATCTTCGCACGAATGGGTCGGCCGATTGCTCGTTTGCCACCTTATAATATAAGAAAAAAACTTAAAAAGGTATCTTTTTATAACACCAGTTGTAAGCTTTTCGCTATACGTAATAAAAATTGCTTATTCTGTATTCCTACGAGGCCCTTAACCACAGATGGTAAATAATAAGAATTCGAACTTATGATTCTTATATACGCGTCTTAAACAAAGTAATAACAACTGTTTATTATAAAAATAATTTGATAAAACAGTTAACATTACCAACTTAGAAAATATTTCAAAAGATAATAATTAGAACAAAGACTGACAAAATCAGTCAAATCAATTACTCTTTAATTAAACTGGACTGGTCTTCAATTAATGTTATAATTGTATAAAAGAATTATGAATATTATAAAGTTTTGAAAAGCGAGGGACATCGTTGCCTCATGACTAACGAATCAACATAAATTATAACTTTATATTGAAGAGAAACGATTTATGCGCCAACTTGTGACGTGAATCGCATACGAAATGGTGAATCGAAAAACTTTACCAATTGAGATATAATAGTGAATGAAGTTATTTTTGAAGCCACTATCTTTTATATTAAAGTACAACAGTAAAGCTACTGGCCTACACTATCTGTTACACTTTAATATTACTCTCAACAATAAATCTTAGCTTCCTTCTTATTCTTTGAGAAAAAACAGAGATAGCAATATGTTTTATAAAACTAACGGCTAATGATGTTCAAAGTGAACAGACAATTCAAAATTAGAACGCCGAAACATCGACATTTCCTCTTCTACCCTGTCAGTAACATGGCATGGTTTAATTAAGCGCCGGAATTGTTACTGTATAATGACGTCATTTCCACCACTGATCACTACGACTGTCAGTTCCGAAAATGGAACGCAGTGAAATGAAATTTACTGTCACTCAACGATGAAATGCATTCTAAATTCAAAATACAGAAAATTGTACACAGACTAAAGAACTACGTCATAATTCTTGAGGGTGTTAAGGAACTACTCAGATAATTAATGGTAATGTTGTAAAACACTCAATCAATCGCTTTAATATAAAAATAGACTTCATGATAAAATAATAAGAAACTATGAAAGAAACTCAATAAGTCAATAATACCGTAAACCAGGTCGATGTTTCATTTTCTATCTGCAGTAACGCATAACCAATTACTACAGATGTGCGATGATTGTACAATTTGTATAGAATCGAATGTTTATTTGTAATTAATCTATTTTACAATCTGCTAATTAGATTAACTATCTCTTGTTAAAAACACCATTCACTTGACTTACAATGAAAAGTCAAATTATTAAAATCAAGATATGCAAATACGTGTATTCTTATTAAAATCCATCAAAGCTATGGACATTTAATCCCTAAATACAATTGTTTAGATGCATTTAATAACCAATAAAAGATTAATTCATTTTATCAAATTAAAAATTTCATAGAATAACGGAAGTCGTAGACTAGACAACGCGGTCACTGTCCAATCGCTCTAGAATAAGTAACAAGATACTTTTACAATATTACATCATTGACCACTTAATATAGCTAAGTGGGCGTCCTTATAGCTTTTAATATGATTGAAAGAAAAGTTTCTTATTTTATTAGTATAGATTACTGTAGAGGTTGAGTGGATTTTTTCAACTTTTACGTCGCATTCTACTTAATTCTAACAGCTAAAAAGCAGTTTAACTTCATTTACAATCGTATATACGTTCGAAGAGTTTGACTAATTATTAGTAAAGGTTAAAGCCAAATATTGCCTCTAAAATCTATTCATTGTAAATACCAGATAATATTTACGTATTCAGATTGACCTGATTTATTGTATAAAATCATCTATAACAAAATTTTAATTATTTCCATACGAATCGCAGAATCTCGTAAACATTATTATATCGACATTTTTCCAACCGGTTAGGTTACGGTGACTTCCTTGCTTTGGAATTTTAAATATCTAGATTTTATTGCTCACGATCACAAAATGCGGAATAACGCACAAATGTAGACAAAGATCAAAAGTCAACAAATAAGGCCAAAATTAAATTCTACACATGAAAACAGTAGCATATTGTAATTGAAATATAGAGGAATAGTTATTGTTAAAGAATTTTTATCAAGACTGTTAAGACATAAAATTGTACCAAGTAATACTTGGTACAATTTTATATAATAAATTAAAATACTCGTATTACTAAGCAAAAACCATTCGAAGTCTAACCTCCAATTTCTTCTTGTTTCAGATGTGACTTACGCACTATGGCAGCCACGGACGGGCAAGTCGTGGTCGCAGCATCTCGCTGGGCAGACGAGGGGCACTACTTAAGAGAATTTGTCGTTAAAAACCGACTGCCAAACGTAGCCAAAATCATCAAAGGCCAGTATGGAGGACTCGGAGTCCCAACTTTACCCAGCCCTGGACTACAGAGCATGGCTCTACTCATGTCCGCGGGAAAGAGGAAAAAGATTATCGCACAAGCTATAAAACTGAAAGAGGGAAGACGAATGGTTAGTGTCGGTCCTAGACTTGCTATCCCAGAAACATATAAAGGTTACTTTGAGCTATTAAGTGAGGAAGGAAGAGCAGTCAGATGTATAGAATCTGTAAGTGAACTAGCAAGAAGGAAACTAGAAGATGGATGCCTTGTACGAGAGCCAGTAAGAGTCATTTGTGCAAAGATAGATCTAGATGGTAACGTAACAGCTGATGGTGCGAGAAATTTACCCGCAGGTGAAGTTATTATGCCGAGAGGTGAAACGTTCTTAGGGAAAAGCAGGTATTTAAAGTGTACGGATACGAAAGGTGATATGGTACTGCTAAGTTTGGATCAGAGAGGGAAATTCTCTGCTATCGCCAAAGAGGAGAACATCAGTGGAGTGCACACAGCAAAGACACTGCTAACCAAACGATTGCCAATAACAGTAAGACTGGTACATGGAACACCGCCGAGAGGATTAAAGAGCGCCAGTCACTTCGTTCCAGAACTAAGACTTTTATCTTTCTTCGAAGAGGATCACGTATTCGCATTACCATTACAAAAGGAAGGAAACGCGTTAGTTGCTCTACCTCTTGCAGCACCTTTGAAAATGTTGAAATGCAAAAATGAGGAGCATATTAAAAACTTCATGGAGTTCTCGAGACTGGTTGAGAAATGCAACCGTTTGCTTGTAGAAGTAGTCGATCGTATCCACGTGTTAGATGGTAAATTGGGTGATCCTAAACGACTTCTGAATGCTCCCCTACATGCTCCACCATTAATAAAAACCGGTTACTTCTTAAGGCGAAGTATGTCGTCTGATAATGCTAACCAGCATAAACATATGCCACGCCACAACCACATATACAGTAGCCATAGAGATGAGAATAGCATTCCCGATGAATACATAGATGAAATCGATCAGATATATGATTACGTTAGAGGATTTGCACCTCTCCCGAAAAACATAAAAGCATCATATTCCAATGAACCGACAAGACACGAATCCGCACCGGCATCGCCAGCCGCCACTCCAATACACATGCCATTAATCACAGAAATCAAACCAGAACCACCACCCATAGAAACAATACCAACAAAGAAACCTCTCAACATCCAAAAAGCAGAAAAACGGACGCGCAAAACCGCTATCACACCTAAAGAAACACCAATAACAGTTTACAAAGAAAAATGTTCCATAGCTCCGGCTCCTAACAATCTTCCTAAACTATTCATTAAGAACAGCGTCAGTAACAAAAGCCGGATGGTCTTCAGTCAGAAAAGTCATTCCCCAACCAAGGAAACACCTAGTCCTGTTACTAGTCCAATAAGACCCTTAACGAAAGGGGATTCCCCTATTTTCAATATAAGATACAAAAGTCTTTCAAACATACACCAAGCGATGGAATTAGATGGCACATTAGATTCAAGTCATTCTGGTGGTAGGACGTCAGGAGATTCAGGAAATGGACCTAAATTGCCAGAGAAAAGATGTAGAAAACTAAGTAGACCTAAGTCCTTAACAAATCTCGTTTGGGAACTTAAAGGTTGTCCGGTCGAAGCGAACGAAAAACCAAAATGTAGGAGTAAAAACGAAAGCTACAAGAAACTTGGGAACAAACTGTCTCTTGGAGCGCAGAAGAGGGTGCCCACGTTGTATCTTTAAATCTCTTGGTAAGTGTTTTTATGACATTTTAAATTATTTTTTTAATATACCCATTTTGTCTACAATTTGCGAACTCTTCAATTTTATTTTCCGCTACCGTTCTCTGCTAGGTCTATCGTAGCCCCTATAGGGTCTAATTGAACCACTCTAGAAATCCCTGGTGAAAAGTATAATTCCATTGGCAATCCCTGCATTATAAATTAACGTTACCAATTAGTAATGTTAAAGTTTTACCTTCTGGTACATGATTTAAATTTTGTTCAGTTGAACAGACGAGTGCGTCGCCGGCATTTCGCTCGTCGTGATATGCCATGCGAGGCATTTGATGAGGAAATACTGAGCCATCTATTGCGTTAATTAAATATCTTTAGACATCGAATATGGACTAACAATGGACTATTCCACGGTTAAGTTAAACACTCTATGGACAGGAGCTTACTTATTGGTAAGCTTATAATTGGCTTAAAAAATTAAAATATATGTTTCACTAGCTTTCGCCCGCGTTTCCGTCTGTGTGGAGTTAAAAATACAAAAGCAAATAGCCTATGTGTTCTTCCAGTTTATCCTCTACATCAATGCCAAATTTTATCTAGATTCGTTCAGCAGTTTAGTCTACAAACTCGAAGAAATATCCATCCATATAAACTTTATAAGGGGGTTTAAGAAAATAGCCTAATTTTAGATTACAATATCATTTTTAATACACGAAATAACAGCATTTTTTAACATTGTTGTTATTATCTACAATTGGCTTTTATTGGACGTGTTCAAAAGATGTTACTTCTGCGGCACAGGACTAAATCTCGATATAAGATTACTTGACGAGCTACTGATAGTGATATGGATGTTCTTGCTAAAAAAAATCGCATATTTACAACTTTATTTTTAACGATTAACATTCCTCTTCCCTGAAAATAATTAGGTCAATGCCGATCCAAGTGAAATATTGCACTAAACATACAACGCGAACTGAGATTGTTTACGCCTGGTCTGTACAAACTGAAAATTCCAATAAGGCATGTTATTACGCCAATACCGGATAAGTTAGAGTTGTAAAAGAAATAAAGGAAGGAAGGCTTCACAAACAAGACCGCGTCGTAACTTAAAAAAAGGGAGCTAAGACTGATTAAAGATTGCTACGCTCATTTAACGCTTCGATAAACGTAATTACGAGCCACGGCTCTAGGAAGAACTCTCTTTTCTCTTATCCGATTTTTTAATGCTACCTCCTTAAGTTTTATTTTTCTCTCAGAAATGATGTCAATGGGCTCTATTCACCTTGTTTGTACTAAATGTATAAAAACTTTTTCTGAATTTCTGTGCGTTTAAAAATAACTCACATTTCTTTTCTGACCTTGGGTTATAGTGGGCTTGCATAGAAAGCAGTCTTCATTATAAAGACGTGGCGCATTGCAGTTCCATCTATAAAAGTCTTAAAATAAAATAAAAATTATACTGCAAAATAAAGAAGCCATGAACGAAATATCAAAATTGGTAGAATTATATTTTTACTTACTAGTCCATGAGTCCTTTGTGTTATGAGATTGAACAAACAAATCCGCGCTAATCTTGTGTTAAGACCCTTAAATGTGGAATATTTAAGTAATGTCTTTGATACATTTTACATCCTGTACACCTTTATCTTTGTAGCGAGTAAATGGCGTAGCAATATCGTTATATCTGACGCCGAACAATAGCAGAATGTGCACACCGACTCTCTTCACCTAATCAACACGAACCTCTTTTGAAGATACTCCTTTTGAGGAACTTCTACCGGTTTGTGGTAACGATTGTTTGGTAATACACTTTATCTATGGTACACGCTCGAGTTCCATTTTCGAAATTTAATTTCATTGTGACGTCATCGACCTAGTTTAGAAGATGTTTTAATAAAGGGTTCATTACAGGCTCATGACGAGTCCTGACAGATGTCAGTTCATATTTAATACTTATCACAGTAATATTAATATTATATTTGATGGCTATGGACCTTTGTATAAAACATGTAAGAGTTGTCAATGTTACATTAAAATCGTAATAAATTACGCTACTTGTTTCATGACATCAAAAGTTTTAAGTTTCAATAAATTGTTGTAGTTCAAACTTACGCGTGTTAAATTCATTTTATCTGAACATTTTAATTACTATGCCGTAAATGCTTCTGTTACACAGTCTTACACAAACCTATATCAGGTTAACAAAAGCGCGATGTTAGGAAAGCGAATAAAATGAACCTTATCTCTTATCGGGTGTTTGTAATTAGATAATGTGAGCTTAGCTTTATTTACTGCGGACACGTGCGCCGGACTGCGATCGTGTCTCGCATACTAACAGTTTTATAAACTGAACTATTTTACATCATTGATTTGTAACAAAATATACTAGATCAGAAACTATGTGACCAAATTTGCAATCAATTGAATGCGTAAAGTAAGGGACAACATGAAAATATTTTGAGTTTTTCAAGTTTTCTAAGTAGATAGATTTCTTAACGTTTTGTGATTATAGTAGGGCAGAGAACTATCATATTGCAACAAAGTACGATTCTAAGACATCTGCATCCGCTGACTTTTTGCATAATTAGACGGGTCGTCGCTCCATCTAGTGTGGGGTCTTCCGTTTATGAATATATATTATGATGAGAATAAACATTGAATAGTTTACAAATTCGTGAAACATTTTACAATGTTTTTACAAAATTCGACTTGTATTCTTTGTTATCCTAGCGAAGCTGCGGCTAGTTTTTAATTTACTACATTGTGACGTATATTTAAGCCAATATCTTTTATACTCCAAGTCAAAAAAAAAAAATGGCCATGAGAAGTCAATACAATAAC
>JAOCNA010000018.1:3599103-3609114 GCA_026546675.1 Papilio helenus | reverse complement strand
GTAGATAATATTAACACATAGGCTACTTACTGAGATTGTTTTTCCGCGCAGACGAAGTCGCGGTAAAAACTAATTTATGTAAAATTATAGTTATTTTATACCTATGAAAAATGCAACGTATCAAAAGAATGTATGTTTACAAAATTGTGTATTTATATGCAAAAAGAAAAATACACATATCATACTTTATTAGACCAAAAAAAATTCAAACTACACCTACCATTGTAATTTCCCTAAGACTTTATTTTATTTTTGTGTATTTAGCCGCGCTGGCAGGAAACGAAAAAATAATTTATTGTTATCTATGGATTTGGATGAGAGGTAAGACTAAAACATAAAGTAAAAAAATACTGTTCGTTTTTTTTTTATTTTGTGTTGAGTTAATATAAATTGAATGAAATACTTTATCAGTGCTTCTATCGTTTTGGATTCACCAAACCCTGAAAATGAATTGAATAATATAGAGAGGTGAGTGTTTTTTCTATATATTTTTCTCACAAAATAATTAACGATACTGCTATTTTTTGTGTTCAATACTGTTTTGCCACAAAATGATGTCATACAGTGAAAGTGTGTTACACTTTCAGAGATAAGAGTGTAAAATATTGTGTCCTTTTCGCACCGTAACTTAATTTTACGCGTATAAAGTGCGGCTCTTTTTGTTAACTATAAAAACTTGCAAAATTACTTTAACCATAAAGTTAACAAAAAGGCTAAATTGTCTTATAGAAAATTATCCCAAATTACTAGTAAACTTAATGAAAAAAATCTAGATAAGGGGAGAACACTGTAATTTTTCCAAGTATTGTTTAAATTTCACTTTTAATAAAAGAAAAATTGATAATTGTAACCCAATTCCAGTTCTTCCAAAGATGAAAATCAAGGTTCGACGGATTGCATCTTCAACGATTTACGACAGGAGAGATATTTACTACAATATCAAGAGTTGATGCAAGTTTTATTTTTAAGAACAGCTAGAAATGCTTAGGAGAATTAATTTTAAGCTCATATAAACGCTAATTTCAAGTGAAGTGTTAGAATTCAAAGCATACCTGCTAGAATACTTGCTAATGTAGAACAAAAATTGCTAGATGTTCACGAATAAAAATGTTTTATAAATAAATCTTTTATTTATTCATCGTCTCCCCGTCCTTATAGGATCAGTGCACCAAGGTTTCGTCGTCACACCCTATTTAATCATGTCACTTCACGCAGTACATCTACCTCTTACTAGGTCTACTTTTACCGATTATCTATAACTCTTCTTAATTTTAATATCTACCATTCTGTTCAACATGTACATATGTGTGGTAAAACCCATTTGTGCTAGTTTAATTTTAGTTCTCGTATTTCCTTACTGTAAATAAATTGTCCTAGTGTAATTATATATGTAACTTAGTAATTATTTTGTCATGCGTATATATTTTTACATAAACTAGAAACTTATAAACTCAATGACCATAAGATCATACCAGGACTATTAATTGTACGTTGCTTAAAAGATAAGAACACACGTTATCGTCTCTAATTTCCTAAGTATTAAATGTTGTAGGGGCATGACGGTGACGTCAGGCAGCGTTGTACTCAGCAAGGATGAGAAGAATCTAATCGGGATCAGTATTGGCGGCGGGGCACCACTGTGCCCCTGCTTGTATATCGTCCAGGTAAGATTTTTAGGTTCTAGTATTGGCATAGGACAAATTTAATTCCTCCTACCTTTCCCACCATTTTTTGATAAAGAAAAAAGATGCCGGCCTAAGTATTTCCATCCAATACTAACATAGGAACCTTAAAAGACGCGTTTACTAAACTATCGTGTACCATCTTTCGACCACATTGGAAAACATCATGGAATCATGGTCAAACGCTTATAAATTAAAAAATATAATAAAAAGTATTGGGATTCTATAGAGCACTAAACTCTTAAAACTATTATAAGTTTGTTAGACATATGCATAGAAAGATACATCTCTCTATTTTACACGAGATACTCTATTTCCTATTTGGTTTATTCCAGATCTTCGACAACACGCCGGCTTCAAAAGACGGAACTCTACAAAGCGGAGATGAATTAGTGGGTGTTAATGGACAGAGTGTGAAGGGCAAGACTAAAGTTGAAGTCGCAAAAATGATACAAAATGCTAAGGTACAGTGAGAGAGAACCTGTGTAACGCAAGTGAATTTTTTTTATAAAAACATCCACTTTGCTTCAAGTAAAAAATATTTTTTAATCAGTACTATGATCGATTACTATGTCTTTAACCCTACACTTAAAAAACTTTTTTTAGTCTCGTTTTATTCAAATTATTTTAACACTTTTTATATTTTAACTAGCTGTCGCCCCAAGTCCATCTACTCAGATTTAAAAAAAAAACTTGTTAAGTACAAATGTGCCAAATTTCATCAAGATCCGTTGAGTTGATCTGTACCTTCTAACATCCATCTAAACTTTCCCATTTATAGTATTAGTAAGAAGTAAAATATTTCAGGACGAAGTAACGATTAACTACAACAAACTTCACGCGGATCCAAAGCAGGGTAAATCATTGGATATTATAATGAAGAAGATGAAACATAGATTGGTAGAGAACATGTCCGCGGGCACTGCTGATGCGTTAGGCTTCTCTCGAGCTATACTCTGCAACGATACTCTCGTCGCTAAACTCAACGAAATGAGAGAAACTGAAAATACCTATAAGAGATTGGTAGAAAATGCTAAAAGGTAAAAAATCCGTACATTTATATTTAAATACTAACTTACTCGCAACTACGTCCGTATGAAATTAAAGATAATAAAAACATTAAGTGATGTACAGATTTCTAATCGTACAAACCAAAAAATGTATAAAATGTATCAAAATCAAACAAACATTGTAACACAAAATAACAAAAAAATTATTCATCGATAGTGTTATATAGATTTTGTAGTTAAATCGTGAATGTTCCAGATGCCTTAAGTTTACCTACAAATAAGCACCACTGGCAAAATAAAATCACAAAAAAATAATATGAAAATTTAACTCAAATTTTTTCCACAGGCGCTTAGATATAAAAAATCCATACAAAATTGATACTTTTCAGAATGTTAAAATCTTACTTCGATTTATTACAAACATACAAAGCATTAGGCGACGTGTTCGCCGCTATTGGCGTGAGGGAACCTCAGGCACGCGCTTCTGAGGCCTTCACTAAGTTCGGTCAGTACCACCGGGCTCTGGAGAGAGATGGTATTAAAATGTTAAAGACATTGAAACCGGTAAGTTATTAAACTGTTTAAACTTTCGTGAGACATTTTTAACAGCTCAACTCAAGATTGGACCTCCGACGGGTCCTAAAATAGTCGGTGCCGTCACCGGAAAACTGAACGTGAGTTGAGCCGTTTTCAATTCGTTTTCGGGGATATATTGTTAAGCCCGTTTGAAAAATCTGTAAAAAAATTAAATCATTAACAATAACTTAACCACAAAATTTTTTATTCTTGTTGATCAAACTTCGATCGCTAAAGAATCATGAATTAAAAATCTTTAAAAAAAGTGTGTTTTGGGAGATTTGTATTGTTTTAATAACGGATGTTTTTTTTATAAGGTTTTCTGTATTTTGTATGTAAGTCGTTTTGTTATTGTAGAAAATATTTTTTCCCCTAAAACCCCACAAGAATTGGCGTTAACTAGTTTGTAGGGTTATTATCGTATTAACATTTTCTATGTCTAATATCCTAGAAGCAAATTAATACATTTTTATCCAGATTCTATCAGATATGGGCACATATCTTAACAAAGCGATACCCGATACAAAGTTAACTATAAGGAAATACGCGGACACGAAGTTTGAATACCTCTCGTACTGTCTCAAAGTGAAGGAAATGGATGACGAGGAATATGGATATAATGCACTACAAGAACCATTGTATAGAGTTGAAACTGGCAATTATGAATATAGGTAAATTAAATTGACTTTTATTTAATATTTTGTGATTTAGTAATAAAATTGATGTGTATGGACCTTCGGAAAAAAATAGCAATAATAAACTGTTTTAAAGAGAACATTGCTATTTATTAGAATCAGGCGCTTAAAAATAAAAATAACATTTTAAGTTTTTACATAATTTCGTCTAAAATCTTCAGCTATTTATGTATTTATTAATTATTGTTTTTCTTTAGATTGATTTTAAGATGTCGACAAGAAGCAAGAACTAGGTTCGCACGTCTCAGATCAGATGTTATGGTGAAATTGGAACTATTAGACAATAAGAAGACTCAGGACGTTGCTTATCAACTCAAAAGGTTTATACAGGGGTTAGCGGTCTACCATAAGTAAGTTTTTTAATTATTTTAACTATAAGAGAACATTTATAAGTCAAATAACTCACTAGACTGGTTGTTTCCCACTGTATGTATTATTTCGTAAAAAATAGATTTTTATGTTCTTGAATTCAGTACATTAAATTTCGAGTAAATTAATCTATTTTCAATAATGGCAACTATCTCTTTCCCACCAGTCAGACGGTGGAGCATCTGAAAGAGAACTCTACATTATTCCCAGTGGAAGTGGACTTGTCACAGAATGCATTCCAGTATAAATCTACTGCACAGATAATGCAGGTAATTAAAAAAAAATGTTTTTGAAAAATTAACAAAATATTACAAAGCTTGAAAATAAATTAGTAATTGTATTTTGACCTACGATGAATTAAATAAAAAATTGTTGAATCAAAGAAAAGTATAGAAATCTATCCTATTATTATGAAGAAAAAAAGATTTGTATTTTTGTATGTATTGGAATAACTAAAAAACTTCAGGCCTATTTCAAAATTTCTTGCACTTTTAAAAGTTATGTTATCACTGAGTAACATAGACTATGATTTCTTGTATTTTTTAATTCCACGCTGACGAAGTCACGACCAATAACTAGTAATATAGTTAAAAAAATAATACAATCATATCTGTTTCCTAAAATCTGTTTCATAAAATAAAAATATTTAAAAAGTTTTCTTATTTCAATTAAATACGACTTTAGACAAAAATTCATATTTATAGGACAATCAAGATGACGAAGATCTAGAATACGGTAAAGAGATTCAGGAATATCACGACGCGTCAGATGAAGAAAAGGATGGAAAAGTAAACAACCGGCGACAGACCAGAGACAATGACGCTGATACGTCAGAACAACTGTTACCCGAACTGACAGCTAGCGCGTTTGACAGCGATGTCAAAAACGAAACTGATAACCTGTCACTTTTGACAGAACTCGGTTTAGTTGACACGCAGTCGGAGGAATTCGGTGACTTTCAAAACGGTTTGAGTGATTTTATCCAAAAAAGTGATAATACAGATGTTTTTGATAAGTTATTAAATGATTTGGACATTGGAAAGTAATTTTTACATTTACGTGAATTGTGTTTATATTTATCCCAATTGTTATAGATTTTTTAGTTAATTATAGCTATTTACGTATTCTAAAATAAAGCTTTCTATTTTATAACTTAATATAGAGATAAATAAAACTGTTTTATTTGATGTTTTCTTTTATTTAAATCCCCTTTTGTTTAGTCTTCAGTCGATTTGTACAATCTAATATTTATTTTTGGTAAAGTTTAAAAATAAACACTTCATATGACAGAATAATCAAACGGCGTCGCTTATATGATAGACGTCAAAAATATTATGGAATTTTTAATTTAATGCCTAGTTCAAGTATCAAGTAATTTAGTGACTGTGAGTTACTATGATTTGCTAAACTACATTTTCGTTCAGACACATTTAATGCCTAAATTACTCGATACTCTACTAAATTCCTAGCCTGGATTCTAGACATAGCGTGGAGTTATCATTTAAAATGTTATGACCAAGTATTCGGTGGTAAGAGAACAGAACAATCTAGAATTTATTTGTAACTTGAGTTTTTTACTGACACAATCATGCCTTACATACTCTAAGAAACAGATAATTAACTTTACACCACAGATTATACAATACTATACTAGTATTACGTATATTATAAGAATTGCTAGAACTGATATTTTAATATATTAATGCGGTAGTCCGTATTGTTTATGTGGTAGAGGTGGAGGATATTTGATAGGCGGTATTGGAGTTATATGTGGTACTGGTTTCTTATGTTCAAAATAATACTTCAATCTATCAACTTGATAAGGGTCGATGATCAATAGTTCAGGATGTGGTTTCTTCGCAAGTTTCTTTGTGAGCAGTTGCAAGAAATCTAAATGTTCCAGTTTTTTGGGATCGATGTCTGATGCGAGCTTGTGTATCGTGGTTGCAGCTTTTTCTGTCAATGTCTTTAAGTGTGTTGCCACTTTATCTGATATATGTTGGAGTGTTGCGTTTGATGCAACTACGAAGAGTAGGGTTACCTGTAAACAAATAAAAGATCCGTGAAAATATGTTATTAGGGTAATTAAATGTACATAAATCGTGAAATAAATTAAGAATAAAATGAGTCAAACACTGTAAATCAGATATAAATTATTTAATTCTTTAAATTAAAGTGTCAAAAGATTCGAAGTTGAAACAAAAGAAAAATTCTTAATTAAATTTTGAGAAATGTTTAAATGATAAGATCTTTGCGTTAATTTTAGAACTTATTTTATTTTACTCACAAATATAGCAATATTCATGATGGACCGCGTGGTGTTCCCGGTGAGACTGAAGACTGACGGTGCGCCTCACCAATCCTTCATATAGACTATCCGCGTAATGCAAATTAACTAATAACAGTCTTATTCTGATTCTAAATAACGATAGAGTCATATCGCTTTATGTTATTTAATAACTTAATAATTACGATTCATTATTTTGGTTTTTTTTCTAAGGTTTTGTCTTCCAAAGCTTTCTATTTATTTGTCCTATTCTTACTTATTAAATTTACTTAACCTTTACAGTTTGCCGCTCAGGCAGGTCTTTTGACTATAGAACTAGAAAATCCAATAACAATAATGGATTGCTAATAATATTCCAGCTTAGTATTTCATCGACTACGCTAGGAAGTTAAACGTGAATAGGCCTCGTTGGAAAGGAGATTAACACCTAAAATTATGAGCTGAACAGATGCTTATGTACTTCAGTGTGTATTTTAACTCCGCATCAACGAAGATCCGGGAATTAAAAGTTCAGTGACATCGTGTTGGGACGCAGCGCAATTTAGCAGCCGTTTGACTACATGTAAATTTTTTATATGCCTCTATTTAGTAAGTATGCTCATTGAACGCACACCGAAGAAATCTATCGTCGATAAGTCAAACAAAAGTACCGTTGGGGCCAGGAGATCATCGTCATTATGTCGGTTATTTTGACATTACCAAACGTCACGATCGCAATGCGAGGCATGGGCAGATGATAGATTCTGAGACATTGTTCTGTGATCACACGTGGGCAGGTGTAACATATATTTTTAACTTTAAATGTCACGCAGCGATAAAAACCTTAACGTTGCATATCTTTTACTTCGTATTTTTCAGCAGGAAACTGGTAATTTAAGGATTAAATTATAAACCACCGAATTGCATTTACAAGTTATCTTATCCTGGACTAGTACCATGAAAGATATTGCTTAATAATATAAGATAATCATGCCTCCATCTTTCTATTTAAACCTTTATGGAATAAAGTAATTACGTTCACTTATCTGGCACTAACCTCCCTTGACTACATAAGGTCAAATCACAAGACGGCTATGATATACAGGCGTTTAAGCGATGACGAGTGTCGAAAGAAACATTAACGAGGCCACCTAACAGTTAATGAGAGGTAAAAGCTCCTTTGGATAACTAATCACCTATTTGAATATAGCAAAGATAACACATGACAAATGTACATTCATGACGAACATGAAATAACGAGAGACGCCTCTTTGGAGATAAATTACAAGACAAAGAATATGTCAGCTAAACAAAAGTTTTTCTGTGTATTCAGCAGTTCTAGGAAATGATGAGATGCGAGAATTATTTTTAAGCATTATTCGCGGCCAGTATTAACCTACGTAGAAAAAGTGGAGCTTTTTATATCAGAGAGATGTAAATATCGGAATCGTTTTTTGCACACACTGGACGCGGCTGCGTGGGCGGCGGCGCGGGCGCTGTTTTCACACGACACGTTGCTTATTTTGTCATATCTTAAACGTTCTCATGTTGTTGCTATCGCGACCGCTATAAATACGTTTGCTTACAACTAAAAAAAAATAAGTAGTCAGTCATTCATCGGCGTGATGCATTTAAATGTATATATGAATAACAATTTCTTATTTAGTTTTACCTTTTGAACCACAAGCGGTGTGCCGAAGTCTTTCCCGCCCTGCAGCCGGAAGCCTAGCGGCTGCTGGTCGGACTTGTTCAGCCGCACAGTTAGCAACTGCGCCATCTGCAGAAATAAGGACAGCATTAAAAATATACCCATTCATTAATTAAAAAATCACCTAGCTAATACATATACGGAATCGATATGACATGGCAGACCTAAATGAGTTTTTCATACAAAAAAAATAGTTTAGATAGACCGTCCAGCTTTTGTAGTTCTATCGTAACTTCCTAAGATGAAGGAACATTAAGAGTTTTTGGACGAAACCATGCAATTATGCATACATTCGTTGCTATATTGAGCCCTCGAGAGAGAATCGGTAAGCGACGTCGGACGGATAGACATACGCAACAATATTTCAGGTGGCAACTGGCTTTTGAAGGAAGATAAGGCAAACACGATCAAACAGTGTTGTAATGAGCGTAGACGTAAGCATTAGCAAGTCGGGGCGAGCATTAAGCCTGGCGTGGCATTTGATTGACCCAATTGAAGATTTATTTTCTCTCAGGCTCCGCTGACCGCGCGGCGGGCGTTCAGTCCGTGCGATCTATTTTATCATCGTCGAAGATCTTTGCGCGAATCAATAGACATTAGTGAAAGGAGGCTGAGACCACAACTTTCGTTTATTTGTTCAAGGAATAAACAATAAACCAATCATTTATCTATTTCGTTCAGATTTCTCTTTCCGGTGTACCTAATTTTGCAGGTAGGTATCACGATATTATCTACATATGTACATCGATTATGAAAAACTTTCATTTGTACAATATAGTAGAATCCACAAAACATTTTAGTAGCATAAACTTATTTGTACTAATTAATCAGAATTCTTAGAAATTGTGTAATATGCACAAAATTTTAATAACCTCAATATAAATTAGTTTCAATTAATGTTATAAAATAAAAATGAAGATGCACTGTAAAAGACATCTACATAATTAGCACGACTAAATAAAAAATAACGTAGTTATTTTTCGCATTTCTTTAAGCAAAAGACATATCGCATAATGAATTAATAACACATTACTAAATGAAATATACGTAATGCGCAGGGATGAGAATTAAAACAGGTTATAATGAATGTGATAAAAACACTTGAGAATTCTTTCCTCTCGCGAATTTGTTGGCCATCGCTCGAAGTTCGCGTTGCCCGACGCATCGATACCGCACAAAGGTCGAGACGATCTTGAGTCTACATCTCAAAACAACAATAAAAATCTACATTTCTAAAGCCATAATCCGTCATAAGTAGTTATCCAATTTTCAACTGGTTATTTTTGAATGCAGAGTGCGTAAACTTATCCAGCAGAACAATTTTCATTAAAAAAGAAACATTATTTTCTTTGCGCTAAATTTCCTGAACACTACAAACTTTTAGATTTACCTCTAAAACAGTGACTAGGTCACTATTATCTTGATTTATACATTCATAGTTTGAAAAGTAACCGCAGGCAAGTTCTAACGAGCCAATGCGAGTATTTGTCTTCACAAAATCGTAGGTAAAATATTAAATTTATTTGCAATATATGCAAATATATTCGCTGGTTATCTATTTGTAAATAGAATCAGTGCTATAAAATTGTTCTATCAATACAAATCGTAAATAATAGATAGGACAATGTTAAAAACCTAATTGGCTAGTGTAATTTGTAACAGAATTAAATGTTGGTAAGTGTAACAGCGCGTATGTCCGCAAGTG
>JAOCNA010000018.1:3543802-3556424 GCA_026546675.1 Papilio helenus | reverse complement strand
TTAAAAAATATAGCCTATGTTACTCACAGATAAATTACCTTTCTAACGGTGAAAGAATTTTTAAAATCGGCACAGTAGTTTTTGAGTTAGTTCAATACATACAAAAATACAAATCTTTCCTCTTTATAATATTAGTATAGACTAGCTTTCGTCGGCGATTCCGTTTGCGTGGAATAAAAACATGAAAAGTATAGCCTATATGTTTTTCCAGACTATCCTATCTATGCCAAAATTTATAGATTAGCCGTTTAGGCTACTAATTGTTACAAATAACAATCCATCTAAAATTTAGAATTTACAATATTGGTAATATAACTTTTTTTAAGGCCATGTAAATTTTAATTTCATTTCACATGTTTACGCCGTGATTTGTTAAAAATCCTCTCCAGGCGCTCTGACGTCACTCTATAAAAGGGTTGACGTTTTAAGCTAAAATGTATTTAAAACACCGTCTAATTATTTTATAATAAGGCCTTAGTTTTAATCTTCGTTTTGTTAAAACAGTTTTGTTTGCCTATCAGTTTTTATAGTACAAATATTTGCATTGTAATGACTAATATGAAAATCTACCACAGATATATGTAAACAATTAGGTACAGGATTAATTAATTTAATGTTTTCCTGTTTATGTAATACATAACTAGGAAAATCGGAGAGTTGAAGAAAATATGTTTGTTCAATTCATAATTAACTAGGTTAAACCTAGATTGTGTGAACGGCTGTGGTAAATAAGCAATGAAGTTATATTTAATTCGGTTATCATTTTTTTTTCAAACAATTTACAGCCAGGAACTAATGTACAGTTAGCTTCATAAATGTGTATACATTTACAAAACTTGTATGCTCCTTCAGTTTCAAAAATATTCAAATACATCGAAGATTAGCATGTACTAGTGTTTCGAGATATAAAGACCGATATGTGATGTTTTCTAATGCTTTGCAAAACATATTTATGGAGCTGAGTGTACAATTCTATATAATAATGTTATACTTAAAACTTTAATTTTACAAAAATATTATTATTCTCAATGTGTTTCCTCAAATGAACCCGTTTGACGCGACTCATATAGAACCGGTTAAGGCTTCGTGTGTCGTTTACATTGATATCTGATGTTCCAAACGTAATCACAACTTGTACCACTAGATGTCACTTAATCACACACTGGACACAATAAAAACTGGAGTTAAGTTAATTGTTTGTTTTTTGTTTTTGTAGTTAAGACTTCGTCATGTTAACCGTCAGATTGAACTGTTGAAATATTAATGTTTGTCTTTGAAAAGAGGCGGATCATAAATACATTAAAGCAGTAAAATATTGACGTATTTTTAGGTTATATTTCTTGTCTGGTGACGTCACTTGCAAACCAGTTTAACATGTGTATTCGCAGTGGTCGAGGTCGCATATTTCTTACTGCATGTCCTATCTACAAGATATTAATGAATAAGCATAAGACAAAATGTGTATTTACTCTGAAATTGTATTAATAGCTTTAAACCTAACTGTACTCTATAGTAAATCTAAAAAAAACATACAGACGAATTGAGAACCTCCTCCTTTTTTGAAGTCGATTAATGATCTTAGGGTTGACAGATTCGCCGATCTATTTCATTAAATCTAAAATAACACACTGTAAATCATAATATTCATATTCACATATTTAATAACCCTAAAACAATTGTGTAATAAGAAAGGCATGTGCGTCGCCTGAGCGAGGCACCGTCACCTACAAATAAGACCATATTATTAGCAGCTGACCCCCTAGACCTAGATCATCGGCTCATTCATATCACAATTCAAAATTTCCCTGTTGGGTTTTACATTTCAATAAACCTACAAGTTCTAAGATAAGGAGCAAAAATGTTGTGACTATGTGACAATCCTTTGTATCTCTCTATATGGGTTTGGTATAGGGTCGTTTGATAGTTGCATCAAATAGCATTATGCTTTATCCAATCCAAGTATCGAAACACATTGGTATATACTCCAGGTATTCCTTCTAGGCCGCAACCTTTGATGCCATAGCTTACTATCCCTACTACCACAAATTTTAGGTCGTCCCATTCATGCATCAGTGGCCCTCCTGAATCCCCTCCACAGCTATCTTTCTTCCTGACTCCGCCAGCACAGATCACGTCATCAGTGATGTTGCTGAACACCTTAGAGCAATTCTCTCTTGATACGAATGGGACATGGACTTCCATCTTAATTGTGTTTCTATCAGTTCCATTGCTCCCCCAACCAGCTACAGTTAGTCCTTGGTTATCAATTAATTCAGCTGTGAAATCTTTAATTGGTAGACATGTAGGCTTGATGAAATCTGGAATAAAAGAAAGCGTGCAATAATTTTTTCTATTACTAAAAAAAATCTAAAACTTACAAGGGAGCGGAAGACCAATTGGTATTTTTAAGAATCCTAGATTGGTTTCAGGAGGACTATTTAGAGAAATATCAAGGCTGAAGCTAGCGAGTACACAACATTCATCTGATAAGGCATAAGTAAATAAAGGTGTATTTTAGTAAAGCTGCCAATACATCTACGAATTGTCTAATTATTTTTTGTGTTTAAATCAATAAAGACTTGATCATATTCATTTTCTAATATTTCGTCTCACCTGTAAAAACTACATCGGTCTTCAGTTTCGAAAGTCCGATGTCATTTCTTAAAGTCGACCTTGAGTACTTCGGATGGATGATATTCTTTATGATTTCGACAATTTCGACTGTTATACGCACTTTCTCGCCATTTATGGTCACCACGTCTGTTGGATATGTTGAGGTGTCGTATTCAGAGAGACGAGCATATTTGCTGGAAAATAAGTCAATAGCAGAAAGTGTAATTCCCTCAAGTATGGCTTCAAATATGATATTGAATCAAATTTATTCTATCCTAAAAATCATGAAATCAGGATGTGTTCTATTTTGATAGGATAAATTACTAACTAGTAATGTGCGACCAACTAAATTAGAGAGAAACTAAGAAAGAAAGGTGCGAAGAGCATGAAAAGCATCCATGCATGCATGTTTAGATTAGAAAAGAGATATGTTAAGACAGGACCTAGGTTATGGACGTGAGTTGAGTTATGTGTGTACTTACGGAGCTCCAAACGAGACATCTGATAAACAATGGGCAGCAGTGAGAACGAATCGTTCAGTGATCAAACTGCCGCCACACAAAGTGTCTCCACCTCGGTATTCTAACAGCACCAGCCATGGATATTGTTCGACGGATGTAATATCACCACCTGTCATAAATTTATAAAACGTTGCAAGTAACAGTGGAAGAATTAAACCAGACTGTACCCTTAAGATTTTCTGGAAAGAATAAGACTGATATTCTTCATATTTACTCAAGTCGTGTCTTTTTATTATATGTTAGCGCTTGATGACAATCCCGTCTGATTTGGTCGAAAGATGTTTTTGTACTTTTACTTTTTTACGTACCCATTATTCTAGAAGTTAGTTTTATAATATTTCCACATTCTAATATTTTTGCAGTTTCACTTGAATTATTATTGCCGATTGAAACTCCGTCGATCTCTATTTTGTCGTATGTTAAGTCAAGTCCAATGTCATTCGATGTCAAAGGATTAATCGTTCTAAATTTCAACCATTCAGTCTCTAAGGGACAGCACACCTGAAACATTTAGTAGTTTGTAATAAAACATGTAAAGTTCTTGATTACTTATTTAATTTGTAAATTGGTGGCTTTCTGCTTTCAAACTTAAAATTAATCTGAAGATTGCACACATATGCCAATGAATTAAAATGTGGTATGGACTGGATGTGGGCGGCACAGAACCGGGCATTGTGGCAATCGATGGCGGAGGCCTACGTTCAGAAGTAGAAGACCTAAGGCTGACAATGATGACGTACGTTCACGTGAACTGGCATGTCAACAACTCGTCTTTTATAATAGCATGTATATTCTCGCCCTAATATTCAATTGTACTATACCCTGTGATCAAAACTTACCGTGTACTGATAATCCGAAAAATAACCACATGAAGACTGTTTTATGTAAAGTACTTCGTCTGCTGTTTTCAATCTTTTCTTGTTTAGGTCCCGTAAAGGTTTGCAGTCTTTTAACATTCGACATTGCCCACCGAAACCGTTTGGTTGTCTGCATAGTTCTGTAATATTGTGTAATAAACATGTTGGTTAAAGATTACCGAAGTAGAAATTATATTTTATAATTCCATTGTACCTTCCTTTCTCTCAGATTGTTATTTACATTGTTTGCTAGTGATATGTAAACCCAAAGCAAAATGTGGCCATCTTGTGATGGCGGCCATTTTGAAATGATCCCTAATTGGATCCCGCAGAAATGTTTATCATTTGTTTGAACATAACTTTGTATATCAACGTTTTGCGAAACACGTGGACGACTAGTATTATAATTTATTGCCAGAACAAGCTCCATACAAGTTTTTTTACAATTAATGACGCTTTAGAACGGACGGTACTTGGTTCAGTTTTAATATTTTTCTTTCTGGCAACAAATTTGGTGGCTTTATGATATGGAGTTGTGTTACTCACCAGTGTTGATATAATGTGTTGCAACAACATGAATAAAAATAAAGAAAAGTGGTAACTGCATCGATTATTCTTCTCTCTCACACACGAGATGACGCTGATGTAAATGGAATACTACGCTCATGTTTGTTGATGTTTATTTCTGCGTTAGATTTGTCGATGACGTCATCGGGAGGGGGAAGGATGTGGGTCATATTTCCTGCAGTATAATTGATAATGTTGTTTATTTCACTTTATTAAAATCCATAACTTTATACCTAGTAATAGTAGAATAATCATACTTCAATATAAATGCGAAAGTTAAGATGGATGGATGTTTGTTAGAGATTATAGCCTCAACGACTAAATAGATCTGGATGAAATTTGGCATAAATGTAAAACATAGTCGGTAGGAACACATAGGCTTGCTTTTGTTTTTCTTTAATTTCACATAGACGGAGTCGCGGGCAAAAGCTAATCTTTAATATTGCTGATTTCTTACTCACACAAATACTATTTCGGGTTTTAGTATAAGCGAGAATCCAAGTAATGTTAATAACCCAAGCATTTATTTATTCCATTTGCTATTAAAGTTACAACAAGGAAATTCACAGTAATATTAATTGGTTTATTCATGTGAACATCTAATTAAACTTTGATAAACTGCGTTGTTTTGTGGAATTTTGTAACAGTGGGCTTCCACTACTGACATTGTTGTACAAACATGTGTTCGTTTTTCCCTTTTTCTGTTGCCCCCGCCTCCTTTCCATGGCAAACCCCTGCACACCATGTTCCCACACCTTTAATAAATTCCTATCCTCTTTGATATAACGGAAAGTCCAGTGAGTAGAAAAATGACATGAGAAATATTGCAACAAACTAATTATCGAATTCATTACAAATGAGAAATGATGACTAACTTAGCTAAACATCTTTTAAAAAACAGATATGTTTTGTTCAATGTAAGCCAGTAACACGTAAAAATTAGATTTCTTATTTCTACTAAATTCTACCTTAAACCATGATCTTCGTAATCAGGACTTCTCGACTTCTACGCTATTAGAGCACTGAACGTGTTAAAAAAAACAACTTAATAATTCAATGTTTAGTAACTTTTATTGTTTTTGACTTAAGTACTACATTACAAAGCATATCACTAAATAAATAAGACTTTACAAAAGATCACTTTCTATCGCACTCAGAGTTCTAAGTTACTAAGGGAACAACTTTGTGTGAATTTTCAAGTTGTCCATCCATCACGTAGTTGGTTCGTATCCTATTCGACTATTTTAAACTATTTCTAAGACAAGCCTAAATCTGAATAACCTACACTAAACTGTTTTAGTATCCATTACTTGACTAAAGGCCGAGAACTGAAACGACAATGAAATATGTTAACATAAGGCGATTGAGACTCCAAATTCCATAAAAAAATTGACGTCCCTCAGATTGTAAGCAGTGCTTACGAAGAGAATTGTTTAACATTCGTTGCAGTGTTCGGCCGTAAGAAAAGTTAGATATTCAAAATGTTTTGCATTAAATTGTTTATTTGAACATAATACTAAAATGTAAGGAAATGCACATCAAACGGTACATATAATCCCGATATTTATAAATATGCAAGATATGTTAGTACAATCGTTTATTATACATCGAGATCAAAATTATACATAATATAATACAATAGTTTTAATTAACCAATGGTGGGAATAAAATAAATAGTTTAAGCTATACTTTCATTATTTTCATTTCATTCTCTTCAATTACTATCTTAAAATAAATTTCTTAAAAATTAAGTTTGTTCATCTTTGATGGGTTTTACCATTGGTTCAGTCAATTTCCACAACTCTATTATCTATCCTATTTAACTAAAATTAAACAAGAAACTAAATAAATGGATGGTTAAATAGAGGAAGACAGCAAATTATAGATGAAGATTGTGAAAGAGGGTATACGTAAGAAAGAGTGGATTCAGAAGCTGAGATATGATTACCTTGTAGGGCAACAAAGGCAGGTTGATATGAGTCACAAATTATCGAGGTCATTGCACCACAATATTTAACAAATAAATCAATATTAGATTTTACTAACAAACGACTTTAACAGATTCATATCATATTACTCTTAATCCAGTCTACATATTGATAGACGTAAGTATATACTGCTGGTACGTTAACTGTACCACACTGCCTGTAACCATAGCTAACGACACCAATAGCTATGTACGTATTATCTTCTAGTTCATACATCAATGGTCCACCGGAATCCCCTGAACAAGAATCTTCTCCCCTTTCCCCACCCGCACAAATCTGATTATCTATAAGTCTATTTAATGGATATCTCTCTCGACACTGATCCATGGTCACATAAGGTACTTTTACGTGTTTTTTGACTTCGCTAAATTGTGTACCGTCACTACCCCAGCCGGCGACAGTAAAATTTAACGGTATAGTGAAAGTTGGACGATAATCTTGCGTCGGTAGGCATATTGTGCGGATGAATTCTGAAATATGAACAAGTTAAGGTTGGTAACTACATAAAGACTTTAAATTATAACAGTATTATGTAGATATGATACATCGTTTAAATATGTCCCATAATGTCATCAGAACTTAAGATGTGTACCAATTTTCAGATCAATCGACCAATAGAAAGTGGATGTTATTGAAATTACTTAATTTCAATCAAATATACAGAGCAAGTTAGGTAAAACCGTTTTATTAACGCAGTTGTAGTCGAAGCCATCATTGACGATCAAACAACTTCATTGGTGTAGCATTATGGTTTTTTTTTATTTTTTGACACAAAATTTAGAAATACATTCGGCATTTGTTTTTACTTTATCAACTAGTCCCGTTTCTCATTTTCAGTTTTTAACTCATTGATGACATAAATATAATGAAATCAACAATCTATGAGCAAATAATCGAGCAGGAAATAATGGAAATATTCTCACGATAATTAGAGATAACCATACAATTAAGCAAGTGTTTGATTACCTGTAAAAACAACAGCTTGTTTCAATTTAACCAGGCCGATGTCATGATGAAGTTGCGTTCTCGTGTAGTTTGGGTGACGTATAGTTTTCTCTATTGGTACAACAATTCCCGTGATCTCATCGAATCCTCCTCCATCCGTCTCCACGTAATCAGTTGGAAAAGTTGTAGTGTTATATTCAGCCAGTCGAGCGAATAACCTGGAAAATGTTCATGTTGCTATTTTAATACTTTACATTTTCCCGTAAAGGTCTGCTGGCATTTCCTAAAAAAAACGCCCGTTCTGATTTGGAATTTCATTCTTAACAGTGGTAGACTATTGCAACATGTTGCAAGCATGGATCAGCTCTCCCAGAGGAATACCACGAGCACACGGATGACAGGCGTGAAGTAATTTTGCGTTTCATCTGAGATTTTCGTCAGCGTGTCTGAGGATTTTAGTCCCCTTTGCCTTTCCAACCTTTTTTTATAAAGAAAGGATGGAAATGGGAAGTAAATTTGATGGAAGAGGGGACGCATTGGAAAAGAAAATGTCCTATTTTATAACGGCTCCAACTATTTAGATTAAGACTGAGCATTCTGCAATTGCGGATGTGTATTAGCAGCGGTTGCTTCCCTTTTTCGGCGAATTTAAGCAGCCGTTTGCTCGTTGCCACAATTTGATGTAAAAAATCTTGATGTCATATTTGGTATGTGAAAATTAATTAGGAAGTGTAAATTTGTGGTTGTGATACGGTTAGAATTCAGAAAATACTTTCTTATCTATGTTTAGCGTAGTGCGTTTATTTAGCATACTGTATCGGTTGTCACTAAATCGACGATTGAGTGTGTATATCATAACTGTAAGCACTGGGTTTAAAATTGTGAATAAGTATCATCTTAAATTGACTTACGGTAAATTTTCGTCTCTAACGCAATGCGCTGCAGTTAGAATGAATCTCGATGATATAAGACCGCCTCCGCAAAGGGTGAAACCTTTCGCATATTCTAGCAACACCAGCCATGGATATTGGTCGATCGCCGCTGGGCCTCCTCCTAAAATATGGAAATATAATTATTAGTAAACAATTTACACCAAATGTTGTTGATGAAATAAAATAAAAAAAATAGCCTATGTTACTCATTGATAACGTAGCTTTTTAATGGTGATTTTTTTAAATCGGCCCAACAGTTTTTGAGTTATTTCAATACATACAAAAGTACAAATGTTTCCTCTTTGTAATATTAAGTATAGATTAATTTCGTTCTATTCCAAATGTACTCGTATTTTTTAATCTATCCCGATTTAAGGGCTTTTAAATTGAGCTAACAAAGTGATTTTTACTTGTCAGTGGGTTTCGAGTGCTTTGTAATTTTTATTGATGCCTGTAATATTCAAAGACCTTGACACAAAGGGACTAAAATCCAAACTTATAGTTAGAATGGATAGCAATTTGTTTAACTAATATGTACTTACCAATTATTCTATTAGCATTGGACGTATCTTTTCCACACTCTGTATCCTCTTGTATTGGTGCGATAGAAATATTATCTTTATTTCCATTATTCGGTGGATCTTTGTCATCGTTAATACCCCGAGTGTCTAATTCTTCAATGCCATTGTCACTGATTGGTATCGGTTTCTCTTTTAAATCTGTCACATACGTTTTGATTTCGTCATATAAAACAGGCTTTATAATACTTTCGAAGTTGGACCACTGCGATATCGGTGGACAGCAAATCTAAAGATAATATGGAAAATTTAGTTATAAATTCTATACAGGTCCGGAAAAGACTTGTTCAACAGTTTTGCCAAAATCTAGACTCCCAACATATGTAAAAGTCAAGAAAGTAAGACGCAAGTATTAAATTCATTCCTGCGTTGTCTTTTCTATATTTTTTTGAGTAAGTAATCAAATTATTTATCAATGCATTTATTGTAGATTTTCAGTTTTGTATTCTGAGCCCTTCCACTTTTCACTCTCCTTTCCCAACCCTATGAAATGTCTGAACGGACTCTTCACATCCCTGATATATCAATCAGAAGTCCCGAAATATTCCCCACCTGTGTTTTGCATGGTGGTGATATATCTATGGTCACCCTAACTTAGGGTAGGCTCCGAGCCCCCTCGGTGGGGACATATAGTGAGCTGGTGATGATGATAATGATGATATATCTCCCGTTTGACTGGCTTATTTATGCAATGAGTTATAATGTGGACTCCATTAAGGTGTGTTGATAATAACATCACAGTTTCCACAGCCTGTATGTCTGTTTCTGTTGGGATGTTTATTTTCTGTTGTTGGGAAGATATATTTTGAACAGACGACAGGCACTGGACTTATGATTTAATCAATAGATTGATACGCACCACTGGATTGAAGCTACTCGTTACTGTGCACAAAGATTGTCTTAAATACAACAGTTCCTTATCAGTCTTGACTCTCTTCTTGTTGAGCTCATATAGCGGCTTGCATATCTTCATCGGTTTACATTCTCCTGCGCCTCCGCTTGGCATTCGGCATTGTTTATCTGAAAGGCAAATGTTTCTCATTATTACGCTAGTTTTTACAACATCTTAATATGCTATATCTATACAATTAATGAAATTGGATTCGATAAATCGGAAAAACTGTAATATTTTTATACATTACTAGCTATTCCCGTGCGAACTTAAACTTATTGTTTATATTTGTCGAATTCTAAATTTCAAATGTCAAAATTACCGTTGCCATAATAACCTTGCTTCCTTAATGTTGGCAGCATGTAGTTTATAGTCCCTTTCCCACATGAAGGTTTTTTCATTTTTATTTACCCCCTAAATTTAATAGCGTGAAAATATATAACCTAAAGCGTGTCGTAATTGTAGAACTTTTTATTAAAGAAAGAATTATTCATAAATATACTGTGATTGCTGCCATCCTACGCCACGAAGTAGTGTCTGTTACGCTTTATTATACTAGCATAGAAGTAGAGATATTTGTTACATGTAAAAAAATAATATTTGTCCGCAATTTGCCTCATTTTCGGGTAATCTCCGAAACGTTGGAACCGTTTTGGACAGGATTCTGAAGGGTAACGGATGTATGCGGGAGTAGCTCGGGCTTTTTTATTTCTGCTGCCAATAACTTGTATGATTATAAACTTCGATACAGATATTGTGAAGAATTGAGAACCTTTAGTTTTGTTACAAGTAACCGATTAAAAATAAACTGTGCATGCGCATGTGTATTTTTTGATGTAGAACATTTTAATTAAACGCAGTGTTAGTTAAACGTAGTTATTTATAAAATGTGAGATCACATAAACATTGGAAAATGAGTCACGATGTAACACTAAGCATTTGTAACCAATATGTGTTTTGTTTAGCATTGGACCTAGGATGGATTTTGTTTCTTTTTTATTGGGTTTTTTAATATCTGCCAGTATAAATTTGGTTTTAAGTCGTTCGAAATCTTGATTCGCAGTTTCCTCAATCTTGGACAAAATGATATTTATAACTCCTTTGACATGGATATATTTGACCTTGTCTTTTGAACTATTAAAAGTCTTTTACTCAAGATCCGACCAATGAAAATGAACATTTAATCATTTGAAGGAATATATTTTAGTATTCATAAAATTTGCCTCGTTATGTCTCATTTAACATCTTTAAATTCTCACACGTATATTTTATTTCAAGTAGAATTATTCAAAAGTACTACAATAACTAAACTATGTTGATTGAAGTACAAAAATATGAATTTGTATCACAATTTTAAATTAATAACTTGATTGAAAAATCTTTTGTCGTGTGTATGTGTTCTGTTTTTTTTACCAACCTGCATTTATGAATTCCGTTAGATATAACACAAGTACTAAACACGAGATATGGAACTGCATTTCGAATACTGTTTGGTGCAGTGAGACACGAGCGGCTCGGAGGCCGTTCGAAGCGTTACTGAGATGTTGGCGATACGCTAGTAGGGTGGTTACTTTTTACGTTACTTCAAACGATTGGCCTTTTAACGTGTAGTGTTGCATTTGTATTATGAAAGCGGTCACTGATTCGTACATCTTGTAATGCGTTGGTATGCGTACGTGTATCTAATCATTGTATGCGGGAACTCAAAGTTGCATTATTTGATAGGAATGCATGGTTTTACTTTGAAAAAAATGATTACAAAAATAAATGATGTTTTCCTACTTTTTTAATTGTTGCGCCAAATTGTTTGTTTCCGAATACTTAATGAGTCACTGCAGTAAGAGCGTACATTTAAGAGAAAATTTAAGAATGGCTTTAATTTATAAAATTTTGTATGAGATGTAACTTTAATTTTGAATGGTTTCTTTAGTGAGACTCGGATAGAAGCTTTCACCTGTAATGTATTGTTTAATTTGCATTGTGCGTTCACTGTTATCATCATCCTCTTCCCTACCGTATCCTACTCCCGTAGGGTCGGATACAGTTTTTCGTCTTTCAGTTTAATCAATCTTCCGTCATCGCAGTCTTCCCTTTTCGATCATGTCACCTTTCACGCAATCCATACATTCCATACTCACAACTAAAGGTCTACTTGTAAAAAATCAAAATGTGGCAATATGTCTCTCACTTTTTTTTATCCAACGGATGTTTCATATATTGTTGTTAACAAGTTCATTGCTGTCAGAAATATAATATGAATCATCGGAGGGCCGTTAGTAATTGAATGTATAATCAAAGAAATAAATTCCCTTCCCGCTTAGGATCTAATTCAGCAAACTGTTATCAAAAGAGATTTGACCACGTATGTTTATGATATGTGTTCGATCTAATTGCATCATGAGCGTTAGAGCCTTCGCACTTTACAGATCTTTTATTGGCCGATAGTTTAGGACGCTTAATGATTTTGATTTTTTTTTTTATTGTGCGGCTTTATCATTTTGATGTTGGGAAGTGCGCAAATTACACTGACTTTGTTTTCTTTTACAAGAAGAATGTTGTGAGTGTGGAGGTATACTGGTAGAGGCAGACCTAGAAAGAGATGGATGGATTGCGTGAAAGGTGACATGATCAGGAAGGGAGTGACTGAGATGACGGATGATAGAGTTATTTGGAGGACGAAATCTCGGTGCGCCGACCCTACGAGTAGGTAGGATAAGGTGGGGCAGATG
>JAOCNA010000018.1:3228726-3241046 GCA_026546675.1 Papilio helenus | reverse complement strand
GCTACAAACTCAAACAAACATCCATCCATCCATCCATCCATCCATCTAAACTTTCGCATTTATAATATTAGTAAGATATACAGTTAATAGTATAGTATGATTATTCATTTATGTTATAGAAATCAAATACAAACCTCCATATCAACAAGATCAGCTTTGTTTATATAAACAAGAATATACTGAATGCCAACTTGTTTGGCCAGTAATAAATGCTCTCTCGTTTGAGGCATTGGTCCATCATTGGCAGCTACAACTAAAATGGCCGCATCCATCTGAGACGCTCCAGATATCATATTACGTATATAATCCGCATGTCCGGGACAATCCGTGTGTGCGTAGTGTCGTGTTTTTGTACTATAGCCCACATGTGCTGCATTTATAGTTATACCTTTAAAGAAAAATGACAAAATATAGAAGTTAATATACATGGAAATTTAATAACATCTCTATACAGAGATCTTAGCTATCTTTTATAGAAATGGGGTCTGCTTTCCATAAAAAACCCTTCGATTCATTCGAAATCTTCATAAAACAAAAGAATCAAAGTAAAGAACACATCTTATTTTATGGTAGTAACAGGCATACATATAAATATACGATTTGAGACATTAAGATATTATATTTAATTAATTTCATACAACTTATCAAAACTTACCTCTAGCTTTTTCTTCAGGCGCTTTGTCAATTTCGTCGTATGAAACAAATTGCGCTGATCCATCCTTCGACAATACCTTAGTGATAGCCGCCGTTAGAGTTGTTTTTCCATGATCTACATGTCCTATAGTCCCTATATTACAATGTTTCTTCTCTTTAATTTTAACTTTGGATTTCGTACAGTATTTCTTAATATAATCATTTGATACACTTATCACTACCCTATTACTGTTTTGAAAACTGTGGTTGATTAACAATTTCTTTGGGTAATTACAAAAAATTGAAAGAAATAACCTTCCACTCATATTATTAAGAAAATTATTTATTATTGTTACATCAAACTAATTTTGAGGTTACTTTGTTTGACATTGACATCTATCAGCTGTCGTAGTGATGACTTTCCGAGCGCAAAATAGGAAATTACCCTAAAAACCGGTAAAATAATTAAATCCTTTAATGAAATTGTTTTTTTTTTTAGTTATAATTTTGACTATTAAATTATAACTAAGAATTATTAAAAGACCATATTCAACTATTGTCCTGTTGATATAAATGTACTAACGTCTTTCAAATTTGCATAATAACGATAATATAGTCATCATGCATTTTAATTTAGCAAAAAGTCTAGTGGTTTCTTAATGTGTTTTTATCTATTAAAATTAATTATATTTCTTTAAAACATATTCTTTATTCAAACCTGACTCGCAGTTATATCACTTACGCCAGAAAAAATAGATAGGTTTCTGCAATGTCCCTTTGTTTATTGAAGGCAGAAATTCTTTTACCTGTAGAAATGTAAAAGATGAGACATTCTAAAATAATTGTACTACATAATAATTTATTACTAAGACAAATATATACAGTTTTATTTAAATTGAAATCATTATACATAATACATATATAAACAGCCTAAATGGAAACAAAACATATACATAATACAAGTGGATTCATAAAAACAATACAGTCATCAAAAACACTAATTTAACTTCAGACTGAAGAAATGATGAAGAATTTAATTCTATACACAAGTAACTACAATTGTTTATATTCTTTACCAATTCTAGTAGCCTTAAAGCAGGAATACACTTGCCAGTAACTGGCACACTAGAATGTAACTAGATGGCAGGATATTTAATTTTGTGAGTTTTCCATTGAAAAAAACTTTAAACTGACAAGTACTGTTTCGTGAACCGGCATGTGTAAACCTAGCCTTAAAGAACACAGGCAAGTGAGGGCATACAAAAATGATTATGTCATATATTCAAAATAATCATCGAAATAAGCTGTCGATCTGATGGTTTTTTTTTTTGTAGAAAAATGTTGTATATTAAAAAAAAAACTGGAACAGTAGTCAGTAGGAGTGAGCTATTCACAGGCAGCCTATGACAAAATTTCTACGCCTACTTTTTTTATTTTGTCCACCTGGCCAGTTAGCGCTATAACACTATCTAGATTGCTAGAAAGAAGCATAACATTCTATTACTACATATACGTATTTATTTTTAAAATAGGACTTTATCTTTTAGATATTATTTATTTAGAATTTTCGCTGTCCGACCTGGCGGAAAAAAATATTTAAATAAAAAACGGTAAACGGTTAAATCGTTGAAGAATAACGGTTGATTCAAGTTTAATCAACACCCATCCCTAGTTAAAACTCACAGATAATTATTTATTTCGTAACATACAAAAATGCAAATTGACATATACATTAGCTTTTACATTTTAATTCTAGTTACATATATTAGGTAAATACTTAGATTACTTAAGTTTAACATACAACTGCTTTAGAAGGGCATAAGAAAGGCATAGACAAGTTTATGCAAGTAAATAGAAAACACGACCTGTAGGCGCCTCAATTTTATATTGCAACCCTAAACATCAAGTCAGATATAACGATTTAATACAATATTTACCTTAAAATCTCATACATGCTTAAATACAATACAATTTTAATGCCATAGAAACGTTTTAAGTCAATTTCAATTGTCATTACAAAAGGTTTCACTTCAAAAACAGAAAATAAACATGTGAAAATCATTTAGATTTTCTCAGGTTATAATTTTTGCAGTTACAAGTAACGTCATTAATAATTAACACTGTATTGTAACACTGTCTCACTGGAATAGCGTCTGGAAGGAGCAACACTTTTTTATATGTCTGTTCACCCTCTGATAATATAAGGTTGACTTTCATTGTTTCAACACTCTATAATGCAATGTGAATTCAACATTGGACTTCCATATGAAGTGGCGGACTGTCCTCAAGTCCATATTTGGATCGAGAACCTAAAAATATACATTTAATTATTACAATGTGTTACAAAATTTAATTTTGCGACCGTACATGGGTACCAACCCTAAGAAGTATGATCGCAAGGTTTTTTAAGGTGTTTTTATTTATATTTCATTTTAACTGTCTTCCCTGTGGATAATAAATAAAAAAAAAATATTAATTCAATATCATACATATTGTTTACAAGTTGGTTGTTCTTAGAATGAAATTATAGTTTTGTATTGATCAATTTACTAAAACAGATCATCTTCACTTAACATCAAGCAAGTTTATTCACCAATTTACAAAAATAAACCAACAAATCGATAACCTTAAGGGAAGCTGTATAAAAACAATCATAGTTCTGTTAACTTCTTACCTGGTCACAGCACAGCAGTTCTACTCGTTCTTCAGCTGGGTCATTACCACTATCCTCATTGGTCTTACTGCTACCACTGGCACCATTCACATCACCACCACCCACTATTTTCTCCACTACATGCTCTGCCACCTTCCGGCATTGGATGAAGTCATTTGCCACCAACCGATCCTGGAAGTCAATCATCCATTTTTAAAACACTAGCTTCTGTCCATAGATTTTAAAAAAAAAGTCTAACTAGTCTGTTTAGCCATTCTTGAGCTCCTTATTAGTCCTACACAACAAACAATACAAATAAAATCCAAAACAAACATCCATCCAAACATTTACCTTTACAAGATTAGTAAGAAGTAAGATTCAGTGTAGTACGGAGTTTTATGTCTTCCTTACAACGTGGGACATTTCAAACCCCTCTGTCAACTTTTACTGTCAGGACTTAAATACAGGAAAATCTGTCAAGAGGCCTTATAAACGCCTTGCTATGTTAAAACACAACATTTTTTTAGTCATTTATGCCCAGTTTACATTATTCCAGTGTAGTGATTCAATCCAGCACTGAACTAGCTGTAAACATGTAAACCTACTGGAACTTCCATTGTGAATTTTGTACAGTCAGGGATTTTCGCGGTGTTCTACCTTCAGAAAAAATAGCCTTGTTCCTTGCAATGACATAAATTACGCTTCTTGTTACAAATAACCAATTAGATAGAATAAATAAAAAGACGCTAATCGACCTTTTTTCGTACAGATATTTAAAAACTGTCTTCTATTTATTTTTCCGCGTCATCTTCATAGCGAAGAGAAAGTTCAAACCGACTATAACTTAATGTTGAACAATGTCAAATTCCTCGATAGTACATATTTGAAAAATTACACTTCGCTGGTTGTGGAATGTTTAAATTGTCTTTGGAATTATGATGCAATTAATGTATCATTGGGTATTAAAAAAGATTAGCATTTCAGTGGCTTCTATTGGATGAATAAATTATATTATGTACATAAGATTTAACTTTAAAAAAGTTAAAGTAAAAATTACTATTAAAAAATTGTGTAGTCCCAAAACCTAAATCGAAATATTTCAACCATAGACAAACTGTTATTTTACACTAAAATCTGATAATACTAAAATATATTCTGCAAGTTTAGGAGATAACTTCTAACATCCATCCATCTAAACACTTCTTCCCTATAAGAGTAAAATCTCTCATTTTTATTAAATTCAACAATATATAAACATACCTTTTTCTGTCTATCCTGTTTGCTTTGACAACTGGAATGTGATAATAAATAAAATGGCAGTTTGTTCAGTTTTGGAGCGGCCATTTCTACTGCAACATCAACAACCCAAGAGGGAACAGTTTCTATTAACAGATTGCCTTCAGTTTCACCTCCTGCATCTGCAACCTGAAATAAACAGTTAAAAATATTAAACAGTTACATAACTTTTTTTTAATAACAGTAGGGGGCAAAAAAGCAGCACGAATGAGGTGATCATCAACAAATGAAAGGGTCACAAGTAAATTAGTGTGAAGAGTTTTCTTTTCAAATCTATGTATTTAAAATGTTGTATATCATACACAAAACAACTGAGCCAACCCAACTAAGCTGTAGGCTTGTGCTAGGATATGGTTTACGACAAAAGTCGAATGCTTGGATTCGAACCCTTGACTGCAAGATCAGTAGTCCGTACCGCAAACCATTACGCTATTGGCGCTATATGGATGGATGTTTGTTACTAGATATCTCCAGAACGAATGCAGAAATATAGAACATAGTTTGGAAGAACATCACTACTTATTAAGTTTTTTTTTTCGCAGCGCGTCGCAGGTAAAAGCTAGTGTTGTTTATTTTGTAACTAAATAATTTGGTTTGCATTATTTTTTTGCTAATTATAATAAATAACTTTGTGATAAACTTGAAAAAACATACATGTTATTCACACATACATTGTTACTTACGCTGTTCATTGCATACAACAACTTGTATGATAAATTATACTTTATATAGACATAAATGTTATTTAACTTTAATATACATATAAAAATAATGTTTTAAGAATAAACAGCTTTAAGTACAATTATACGATGTCGTTAATTTTATCAGATACGAATAAATTTATTGCGACCGTAAATCCTTCGCCATTGCTACTTCAAAGAGCAATGTTTGTTTTTGATAATAATTAGGAAATAAATGTAAAAAAGATTATTAAAATGTATCAAAACCCTTTAAGAGTCAATTTATTATTGTAGTATAAATGACATATGGACAAAAACAGACTAATTATCTCACATGATGTACAACCGAAGAATTAAATTCCCTTCCCACTTAAGATCGAATATCATACAGTGAACT
Source organism: Papilio helenus (assembly GCA_026546675.1). Taxonomy (NCBI): domain Eukaryota; kingdom Metazoa; phylum Arthropoda; class Insecta; order Lepidoptera; family Papilionidae; genus Papilio; species Papilio helenus. The sequence goes on along the minus strand of JAOCNA010000018.1, from coordinate 3,235,387 downwards.
ATCACCACACAATATCAAACACATATAATTGTGATGACAAGTTGTTCGATTTATAATTACAGTGTAAGAACGGTAATAGATTCATCGAAATGGGTATCTTTTGATAGTAGATGCTACCTCATAGCATCAACAGAAAAGTAATAATTTTACGCACGAATGAATAACATGTTAGCTACAAGGGCTAATTCAGATGCATTAAAGACATAAGTTTAAACTATTCAGACGACAAGCGAACTTATATTCAGTACGATATTGCTTTCGAGGGCAAAGTTTGTGCTTTATTTTCTAAAACTTCAATTTCGTAAAACTATTCTTAAATAATCGATTGTCGATTGTTTCACAGCCATTCAGCTGTTTAGTTGCACAAAAAATCGAGCAGTGTGCGCACCTCCATATAAGCTCATAGGAATCAAAGCGAGACTAAACAGTTGTGCGATAGTTTAGTTTCAGGTTGTCTTAAGACAATAAATAACGGTGACAATATAACATAAGAACATAACTAACAAGCTAACTAAGGCCGTCAACACATCTGCATTTCTGGTATTGTGGATGTCCGTGGACGCTGAACGAAGTACCCGCAGCTCGTTTGCCTTCTTATATTATAAAAAAAAAATTGTAATTTAATATGTAACCGTTTTAAGTTGTACAACGGTGTTTTATAATTACACGATAAAAAATTGTTATTTCCTCGAAGAATGTCAAGTCCAATTGATACGTAAACGAAGCTGTGGTATCAATGACACCACATGGACCCTAATTAGCCGGGTCGGAGACATCGACGATTATCATCTTATATTACAATTTACTTTTTTAATAAGCCTGTCCACTTTACTGGCTCGATGATGGCATGCAAGGCACTCTTTAATAGTGCTCTTGTATTTGCCGTTTTCGAGTTATCAAAAATGTTTGCAGGATTTATACAGGGTGTGCGTACGACGGCAAGTGAATTCTGTACACCCTTAGTCAAAACCAAATGTAGATTAATCAAACATTACTATCGGAATACATCTCTGTCCGATGTTCCAAGTTAACTGCCGGGTATTTAACGGTTTAAAACCTAATAAGAATGGTATATTGCAGTGCGATACTTCAATACCTTGTACGGAACCTTAACATTTAAAGTGCTACTTAAAATCCGGCGAAACTGACCGGACATTTAATAGTATTCGATCAATAAACTGGTATATTTACAGCGGGGTACACTCGCCGCATTCTGGGGCCGTCGAAAGTGCGCTCCGATAAATAAAAATGGCCGCGCGACTTGTGTCCGCCAAATTCCTACCAACTTAATTGGGTTTGCGGTTTTTTGAAATCAAGGCGAACCCCTACCGCGTGCTATACGCTATAAAATATTTTATGTCTATTATTTTAGTAATATCATTTTAATTTTATTACTTCATTTTGTTACGACTGAGATTTCAAGTTTGATATCACATACCTTTGTCCCGGTAATACTTTAATTTGGGAATTTTTAATAAGTATTAAAAAGTAATAAAAACATTACACATAAAACACTAGCTTATTATGTTTTAAAATTAAATTACTTATAACTTTTTAAATTTATAACTAAAATGAGCATATATTCCTGTAAAAATGTCTTTCTTTCTCTAAATTACACGATGAAATATATAAAGCATCGCTTTCTCTGGTGCGCGGTACTAACCTGCAATACGGAATTGGGAACGCACGTGTTATTCGGAGATCAATTTATTATGGATACGCAAGTGCAAACTTTGATTAACTGAATATGTAAAGGTGTATACACACTGGGAGTCTCCAACCGACTGCCCCCCCTTCGTATAACATGGTGGTCACTAAGTGATATGGACAGCTAACCAAACAGAGCTGTATTTGTTGCTATTCCCATACCCAGCTTAGCAACAGTTTATTGAAAAGTCTATCAAAAATTCGCATTGACTTATCGTCAGTTTATCGTGTACTGAACCCGGGACCTTACATTCCGCACGCGATATCAGCACCCGGTTACAACACGGATTGTCTGAACGTACTACGATATCAATAGACAAAGAAATTAGAATATTACAACCTATAGGTAAATAGTCTCAGGTAATGTATCTATCTATGACACGTTATTAGTAAATAAGACATGTAAGTACAAATATAGTATTACTAATTTATCCGGCTCCGTGGGTAAAAAGAAGCTAATTTAAAAGCACACAGTCGTTCCCCTACTACTGTTAAAAATATTTTTATGTCCTCTATAAAGCTCTCGCAGATTACAGATTTTTAATCAGCCGATAAATATCAATCAAAATGTTCATACTGATCAAATCAACCGACTAAACTATCCGACGCTAAAAAGTCTTCAAGAGCGTAAATACTATCCTTTCCGTTGCCTTTCAAACATACCTGAAACGAGAAAACTTTTAACCGTTTAGATTATTTTTAATCATAGAACTATTATATTTTTACCGACAAATGGATTACCAATGAATAAACCATGTTAAAAATCAAAGAAGTTATTACAAAAAACCTTGCTTATACTTCAATACTGTAATGACAATATTATCTAAGAACGAACAAGTCAGACCGCTAGAACAAGCGGCATTTAAGCTCGTAACGACTGGCCCTGGTCAGATCAATGAACATTAATCTATATCAAAAACCATTCCGTGCTCTGATAACACATATGTAGATGTTCCTTTGCTTAGGTTAGCTAAATTTATGAGACAAAACAAGAAATATGATTTTTAATATTGTGCTAATTATTTTTGTCGTTGAGTGTAGATGCAGATTCATTGCGGCCGGCCTTGTGTTGCATTCTGTAATTACAGCCGCAGGTGGCACGAGACCACGCTTGAGGCAATTAGTACACAAACAGGTATCTACTAACAATTAAAATACAGTAGGTAAATACGTAATTAAAAATCACGTGAGTTTTATAGTAATTAAAATAATCGGATGAAAATTATACATATTTAAAGACTAGGTTTCGACCGCGACTCCGTTCTCGTGGAATTAAAAAAAGCATGAGTTTTTCCAGACTATCCTTTGCATCTATGCCAATTTTCATAGAGATTCCGTTCAGCAGTTTAGGCAAGAAAATCTAACAGACATCCATCCATCTAAACTTTAGAATGTATGAGTTCACAAGAGCTATAATATAATAGGCTAATCAGTAAGTCAGTTATTAGAGTACTTAACTCGAATGTGATGAAAAAATAATTATCATCATGAATTTAATAATAATTCTAATATGAATGTTTAGTTATTAGAGAGTAGGGTAATGTTCTCGCGTGAATGTGAATGTTTTTATGAACGAATCCACAAGGGGTTTGTAACCTAACTGGTTTTAGTTATGTAATATGACACCCAGGAGTAATATAATCGAGATTGATAAAAGTGAAGTGAGTTCGATTTGTGTTTTTATAAACAATTATTGTTAATTACCGATGTACAAGTGCTGAACTGTCGAACAAATGTTCGAAACGCATTGAACCCACATTCAAAGAACCCGGACCATTTCTCAGTAAACTACCTCGTAACCAGGTTGGCATTTTTCCTGAAAATAAGAAAACTTTTAAATAATTAATTGTTCATTTTGAAATATCCTAATCAAGTAGATCTGATTGAAAAATGATAAAAACGAAGTTTTTCAAGTTCAAATTAAATAAATTTATATTTAACTTTGCAATAAATTGATCATAGCGACGATAGTCTAAGGTACAGATTTTTTACTACCATTTTCTTTCAAATATCTACCTCTATGTACACAAGCAATATATAGGGTGATTCTTAACGGACAGATCAATGGTTTTGTGGAGTTAGAGGACCTCAATAGCGCAAAGTATTTTGCCCAAAGTATGTTGTAGTTGTTGAGGTCCTCTAACTCCACAAATCCGTTGATCCGTCCGTTAAGAATCATTTTGTACATAATGATATGACCTACCTGTAATCCTGCCGGGTAAAGGCTGCGTCACCTCCACATCACACGACCTCAGCCACACACTACTGTTACAATTAGGGTAGAATTTCTCACTGCTCTCCGCCATTTCTTAAAAAAAACAAATCCATGAAAACACTAAAAATCAACGAAAAATGTTATAACTACATAACACACTGATCGTTAATATTTTAATAAAATCACGTCTATGAACTTTAAACATAAGTAAATACAAGAAAATATCCGATCTATTTCTGTTTCTGATAATTTAAGTTTAAAAACAACGCATTTTGAATAATTTCTATCAAATAAGTTTTTAAATTTTCATACATACTTTATAGTCACTAAATGCACAATTTTTCACTAAATTTAACTAGATTTTAGTTATTTTCACAGTTTTTCTCCAAGATATGTGAGCAGTGTCGCAGTACCGACTGAAGTGGCTCTGAAACCGGGCGGCTAAGGGTGGGTACAGTCGCGAACAGCCCCCCCGTAACCTTCAGAATATCGTCGACTATACACGTGTTTATTTGTACTATATGTTAATTGAATTATCTTATTTTACGTTACTCTTTATAATAGTTAACTATTAAGACAGTCGTAAAATGGTAACATAACGGTTAAAGTTGGATTTACCTACACTAAGGGACTGCATGACTAATCGTTTAAAACCCTAAATACGGCATTTTCACATTTTCGTCAACGAATTGTCTTACAGTAGATTTTAGTGGTTTTTATCTTTTTCTTATTTCAAAGCTCACATGAATCTTAATAAAATGATTGGCATTTTTAACTTCGTTTTTCGCGTTTTATGGTTTCTTTACTTTGAATGCATTTTAGAATAATTTACATATAGTTAATGAAAGTTACGTTTCGCATCAACTTAGTCTTCGGAAATACTTTATTCGCAATTAGTTTATTTTAATTAAATAGAAAATGTGATAAATCAGATGTTATTTTCGCATAAATGGCCACGAGTGTACCACATTAAGGCACTTGACATTGAAACATCGAGTAAGGGCAACGGTTCATTGAGATCCAAGTATTAAGTTAACAGCGATTACAAATTACACTAAAAACCCAACTAAAATAATTTTACAACAAAGTATTACAGTGATGTCTATCATTCACTAATTCTGTTACCCACATTAAGTGATCTAAATCTTGTCAAAAAAAAAACGTTTTAAAAAAAACAAATTAACATGGATGCACCATGTTAAGGTTATTGGTTAATAATATTGCTTGAAATTTTAAAAAAAAATTCTCGGTTGTTTTTTATTTATTATCAGGATAATATTTGGAGCTACCAAGAGCTGACATTCGTTCGTAATTCAGTGAATGAAAAAAAAACTTCAAAAATCGCTTCCTCCTATAAATTACGCACGATGAAAATTGAATCCGATGGGATTATCCGGGTGAGGGGTAAGTGCTGGTCCTCGTGACCTCGCGGGCGGCTGCGGATCGCGGCAAGGCCAACGATCAAGTTCAAAATGCAAACGTTATTAATTTAGCGAGAAATCGTACCGGAATATATCATTCGTATATGTAACGAGCAACTGATTTTTTCATTCAATGTATTTGTTGTCGAGTTGTTCATAGACTATGTACCAGTTTTCGCCCGCGACTTCGTCCGAGTGGAATTTAAAAAAAACAAATGTAAGTAGCCTATGTGTTCTTCCAGACTATCCTCTACATCTATACAAACATCTATCCATCTAAACTTTCGCACTTAAAATATTAGTATGATTAAAAAATTTATTACTGGGGAACAAATGCACAAAAAAATGCCCGAGGTTTACTTTATGTCTTGCTTTTATGTGATTATTGACGCAGTTATGTTTTACCATTGGTTAGAGTCTTTGCTTCGATAAATTTATCAAATGCGTTTCCGAACTACGTAACGAATTTTACTCCGTTGAAACATAGGTTAACCTAACATTAATGAATCTCTAGGTTCCACAAAACAAGTGGATACTTCTGAAACCCAGCATAAATAACTAGACATCAAATGTGTTGAAGTGAATAATTATAGGTACTTAAGGACAATTGGTTTGCAATAGAACTGTATAATGATACAATGATCCACATCCGATAGGCAATTTTTCAGTTAATGATCACAAAGATTATCAGGTAAATTGTATCGTCGTTACTTGAACGTACAGTGACGTATGTTGTCGTTATCCTCCCGTAAAACACTAGTTTAAACGTATAAAATAACAATAATGTCGAATAGGGATCTACTTTAAAATAATCTTAAATAAAAAAATGTAATAAAAAAGAAAGGACCCTCAATTTGAGTTTGTGTTTTTTCAGTAACTGGTATACTGCGTGTGGAAGGGACTGTACCTCTAGAACTCATCGTCTACATTTACAATGCCTAAACTGTTTTTTAAATCGATATTCGTTTAAAATATGTATTACATATTTTTAATATATATTTAATACGTTTAAATTAAATAGGATGAACAAGCCTGAATGTTAGTTTAAAAAACAAAATCCGTAACACGAGACGTGAAAACGTGACCGTTTGTAAAGACCCGTGCCAAGGATATACGATGAAAGCTTTGACACGTGACCGAAAACTCCAACATTTGATCGATCTCCATACTTTATATGGGCTCTGGTTTACAGAAGTTTAAACAAAATTGCAAGGTGCCCAATTCTGTAAATATCCTTCATGATACTAATATTATAAATGCGAAAGTTTAGATGGATGGATGTTTGTTAGAGTTTGTAGCCTAAACGACTGAACGGATT
>JAOCNA010000018.1:2287176-2299369 GCA_026546675.1 Papilio helenus | reverse complement strand
TAAAGAAGTAACGGCCCGAGCCGAGGCTCCCGAGGGAGCCCTCGAGCTTAGTTACTCATAAACGAGGATACTGCTTCCTTAGTAGAAAATAAGTCTTAAATTATCGCTTGCTAGCTATTGCTCGCGACTTCGCCCGCATGAAATTAAAAAGTAATAAAAAACATAGCCCATGTTAATCACTGATAATGCGGCTTTTCAATGGTGAAAGAAGTTTTGAAATCGGTCCATTAGTTTTTGAGTTATTCAGTTACATAAAAATAACTCTTTCCTCGTTATAATATTAGTATAGATTAAAAATGTATGCATGCACGTTACGCGTTGGGTGATGTGTTGTTTTCATACAAAGACGTTCGCCTTAGATCGCATTTTGAAGTCTCTCTATACAGTCGTAAGACAAGATTGGTATGGATTTAACTCGTAAACTAAACGTATAGTTGAATTTATCAAATAAGCAAAAACAATCTGTGAATCCCATACAATATTAACCGCTTAGAGTAGTATTCAATGATCATTTTATGGACATTCGTGTATCACATAACGACCATTATTGCGGCTATACAACAATGTGTTAACCTGTCATCACATCTGCTTATATTATACAACCAAATAACAAGATCCATCAAATTCCATCCAACTTGTAAAACTCAATACTAACGCACGTATTTGCAAGGTCTTTGTATAATGGTTAGGGTAACAAGTGTTACGGACAGTATTGTACTGCATAATGACGTGTCGCACATAAATAATCACATAATTGGGACGCTCGGGGTCACAACATTGCGGTCTTTTGACCCCACTTGCGGTCGCAGGGGTGCAGTGCGAATGTTAGTAGAAAGTATAACATGGACATGCCTTAACGCATTTTATTATTAAACTTAAAACTATTATTAAAACTCAATTCACTTTGTAGGTATACTGTATTGCGATAGGTCTTATTTTTTTATTTGTTTCCGAAATGCGATTAAGTTTTTAAATGCTTTCGCAAAGTATGAAGAATTTACTTTTCTAGGTATTATCATAAGTTAAAATGATTTTCAAATAACCACATGTGGTAAAGTCTTATCCGTATTATTATAACGTATAAAATAATTGGTAGATTATATTGTTTGATAACAGGAATGTACTAAAAATAATCGAATGTGTGTATTCATTATGTAGTGGTATGGTGCAGGGTTCAGGGTGCAGGGTGCAGGGTACAAGGGTGGCATATTGCCACAAAACAATCTTCACACGTAATAGTTATTTCATTATGTTCTCCTTTGTTGAAATCAGATTATAGTTTTATTTTTATATGGAACGCATCAACAAACATTACATGTGTGATTAAATGAAAGAAAATATGTTTGATTTTCGCTTGATTTCTTTTTTGCGCATGCGCAATTTAATACAAGTTCTAAAATAAATAATTTTATAAGGTATATATTTATGAATTACGCATAATGTAAGATTATGTTGTGTAAAATAGTAAATTAAAAAAAGTTTATGGCTCGACTCGTTCGCTCATAAAATATTCGTTTCGCTTAAGTCGGCAGATAATTGCAAAGCTCTAATAAATAAAAAGATTACATCAAAACGTTCAAAGACGGACCAATAAATTAATCCAAAGAAACCGTATAACTAAATTACTTGCCTGACGACATGTTTAAAAAAAGTTATCTCCGCAGTAGCGCCCCCTGTGGCGACTCCCAGCTCTAAAACCAACAAGGTCTTAATAAAAAACACAACAAGGGGCCGGTGAATTCGAAATACTGACATTTCGCTCAAATTCCACGCGTGCGTCCTTTAAAATCTACTTTTGGTTATTCTACAGCCAGGTGAGTTTTTTTATCTGTGGCACAGCGATGCATTGTTAATTAATTTACTTCATCTGTGTATAAAAGGCCTCATGTCTTTTTGATGCATCATAAAGACAGACAAGTACGAAATATTTATGTCGAACAAATGGAATGAACATAAGCATAAATTAACGAATGCTATACCTTAACTCAATAATTTAAATAGCTTCGAAGCAATCATTGGGTAGATTTTAATTTCATTTACTTATGACATGAATGATTTCAAACTTCATAATGATCTACGCAAATAGTTTTGACAATTCCCATATCTATTTTTGATTAGTACACTTTTAAAAAAATAAACATGTACTTAGAACCTACTTACTACGACTTCTTGCCGCTTTATCTATACGAAGAATCGTGAACAAGATATTTTGCGCGTAACGGAATTCCTTAGCACACTAGCGCCATACGTGCGGTCTGTGACCACCCGGGCGCCCTCGCCGCTGTAGGCTGAATGGTACACACCAAAAAACTAGAGTTATGTCGACCCCCAAGTTGTCACCGACGGGGCTGCATGCGAATCCCCACTTAAGGGTCGTCCCACACGAATAAAGTAACATTGAGATGATACGGTTGCTTATAGTCATAGAATTTTTCATAAATTACCGCAAATAGGTGTAAGCGGAGATTAAGGATTACGAGTTGACATGGTTCTTTTGCTGCACTCAGAATTAATAGGTCATTAGTACTCTCTTAGTCTAGATTTACAAACAATCAATTCAAAACTATAAAAGAGGTTCCGTTGCTTACTCGGCTTATTCCAACTGTAAGGTTTAAATGGTCAAGATTATAAAAAAATAATCGCTTTTATTAAATAACACTGTCTTTTCTCTTGGGGTATTTATCGCTTGGGATCAGAAATTTCACCTCTTTACAATTTTTTTTTTTAATTTTAGAATCATGAATCAAAAATCGATCGTTTGTAGACAACCTTAATAAGTCTAAAAGATGTAAAAAATCCCGGCATGGTTTAACAGTGGGGGTCGTGTTGCGAACATTTAGACCTATCATCACGTCTTTGTGATGGCAATATAAAATCAGTTACGTATATTTTTTGATTGTTGTTAAACCGTAATTAATAACTCAGATTGTGTGCGCAACACTGCCCTTCATCGAGTCAGTGCATCGGTTTTTGTTACAACAGGATACGGAGGCCGAAATGTATTTCTTTTGCAGATAAATTGTCTTGTTAAAATGACCCGTTATATGCCAACTTGAACGTATATATTTTTTATGTAATTAAAAGATAAAATTGTTCAAATATCTTAAAGTTGGTACAATTTTTTTATGTAATTTATAGAATTTTTGTCTTTAAGTTGTTGAAGTTTCCTGGCTCTAATTCCGTTATACAAGATTCAGTTACGGCTGAAACATTTAAATATGCAAAAGTTCCTTAAATAGCCATGCTTAAAATCTTAATTTCACTAGTTTCGTCTGTCAGATTGTAAACGGAACTTATGAAGTATTTTATGATTCATTTCAGTATCAAGTAAACGTCTAAAAGGTACAAATTAAATTTAGGTTATTCGTGTAAAAGTAGACTTTCAAATAAAGTTTTATAATATTTTTGATGAGGTTAATTTTGAATTTAGAATGTTCGTAATTTATTTCTTTAATGGTAATTAAGAGACAATGAAGCCCAACGTTGCCCAAAATGTCATAATTTAACCGCCAGTCGTGTTTTTGTTCCGTTAAACGCCTCACAAAAAAAGTTTGTCGCCAAATATTATCTTGAAGGAAATCGATAGGTGCAAATGAAAAGGCGCCGACGGATATAACTGTCAATCCGTATCGTTGGTAACGTTTACAAACCATTTAAGATAAAAAAAATACTTTGAAATTGATGCCTTCTGTAAAAAAAAAGTTAGCAAGATTTTCTACGGTTGGTACTCATTTTTTCTATTTTAAAATTAAGATCTTTTCCAAAGAACGTAATGAAAGGCGACTTTACTCTGTCAAAAAACCTGTACTAAAACTTGATATTTTTAATTCCGTTTGGATAATAAACATTGTTTGTTTTTTCATAGCTTAATTCATGTCAATTTATTACCTGTGGTGTTCATATTGCATGTAACAAGGTTGACTTCTGACCCAAATCTCTCACTATGACATATCAAGAGATTTTATCTCAAAAAAAATTCCGAGAACTAATTTAGCATTAAGAAATGTCTTTACAAGGGTTAAAGCAAATTACTTTTGATGTGTGACAGGTACTTTGGACTACATCATTTCAAATATTGAACAAGCATCTGGACTAGTTTATATTTATTTACTTCATAATTGAAACCTGTTGATTACGCTACAAAGTACAGACAACACTTTATAAATGAATTACCGTTGACCCTGTGGTATTTCAGCTAATGTAAATTACCTCTACATTAGGCTTCAAACATAGTTGCTTTCCGATTTTCGGACGTTATTCAAATAGCATCAGTCGGATGCAATCAACATTGCATGTTGTTACAATGAAGATAAACATCGTAATGCAACCTGCACATATCAACAAAGAAATTCTGAGATATGTGTGAAGTCAATCAATCCGCACTGGGCCTGCGTTGTTGACTAAGGCCTTGTCACCCTAACATAGGGTAGGCTCCGAGCCCCCTCCATTTCGACATACATATAAGGCTGCGTACACAATATCTTAAAGTAATTTATTTCATTATTTCTTTTATATGGAAAAATAATACACGCGATGGCATGCTATGAGATGCATCTTGCTTTGCTCCAATAACTTGATGATTACATCAGTGAAATCGAAGAGAGTAAGGAAATATTTAAATGGTATTTAGCCGTGTATCAGGCTTAGACCGACTTAGAATTACTAATCTATATTCGAATAAGTCCAAGAGCGTGAACACGCTTTAGACTAAACTATCGCACAACTTTTTAGTCTCGCTTTGATTCCTATGAGCGTAAACTACTCGATTTTTACTTGTGCAACTAAACAGTTGAACTGGCTGCGAAACAAACGACAATCGGCAATTGTTTAGTCAAAGATATGCGCCCGCTATTGATATATTTTTAAATCACGACTGTCTTATGTTTGTGTAAAAAATAGAACAGTAACTATCTAATGTAAATTGTCGAGAAAGTTTGTTTATTAAATAATCCTAAAGCTCTGACGTCTTTGCGGCATGCGACATGATAGCACGAAGGGCACATCATGCGACATGACATGCAACTAAACTACACATATAATATCATTTACTTTATACAATTTACTGTATTTTACAACGTTTAAAACTATTAAAACATCTCATTTTGAAATTGGAAGTATGATACAATAAAATACATGCAAGATTTAAGACATTTTAACGCTTGTTTACGCAATAATTCCGTATTTTAGTTAAAATCTACGTTTAAACGAGTTTGTACGACAGCGCCACCTATCGGTTCTAAAAACAATTTATTCAACTATCAGGAGTTTTGATTGGACAATCATAATTCAGTAATTGTTTTACAAAATTCAATATACAATTTATTAAAATCATCCATTCTTCAAAACATAGTTAAAATTATTTTGAAGTCGATAACAGTCGACGAAACAAAGGCATAAACCACAAAGCTAATTTAAGAAAGTTGTAATTTCAAGGAACGGTTCAGAAGTTGTTCTTAGGTTTCCTAAAGAAGGCTTAACGATAGCCTTAATTAAAAGGAGCCTCTCTAAAGGCTTTCTTTGACAACAAATATTTTATTATATGATAAAGAAATAGCATAACTTATGAATTACGTAAAAATAATTACACATGTGAATTTGTTATTTAAATAATGTAAAAATCGCTTTATAACTGCGTCGCTATTATTATTATCTGTCCGAATTTTAAGTGATCAGAATTTCCTTGTCTTTGACTTATTACTAATCTATTGTCTTTGCAACACACTGTTTTACCTACAACTTCAATGTGAACACAACTTTATACAGAAATCTTTAACGTAAATGTTTTTTGTATTTTTAAGGTTTCTTGTAGCTACAAAAATGTTAAATAATTTACACAAAGGATTTAATAAATTGAGTTTCTGTGTAGATTCAAAGAACAATAACCAACAAATTACTATTCCTTGACCGACTTAAAATTTAATTAAATTGGAGCGATTGATACGCGAAGACATGTAACACTAAATAACTTCATTTATGGTTTTATTGCTATGAGTCCATTGTAATCTATACTAATATCATAAAGTGGAAAGATTTGTATTTTTGTATGTATTCAAATAACTTAATAACTAATGGGCCGATTTCAAAAATTCTTTCACCATTTTAAAGCTACGTTATCAGTGAGTAACTTAGGCTATATTTTTTATTACTTTTTAATTTCACGAGGGAGAAATCGCGAGCAACAGTTATACTATGTAAAACATTTTTGATAAGAAAAAACATATGAAGACGTCATGTGGATTGGTATATGCTCTGCAAGTATGTACATCTACAGTCCCAATTAAAGGGAATCTGTATTCCCAGCGGCCTCCGGACTTGTGATCCGATATCATCGGTTTCTTCACTAAGGGATTACTCTGATATATTTTCTCCAATATTTATTACATAGAGAAAAGGCTCCCTTCTTTAGAGAGGGCGCACACTTTTGACTAAACTACCGAACAACTGTTCTGCGATTGTCGTTTGTTTCGCAGCCAATTCAACTGTTTAGTTGCACAATTAAAAATCGAGTAGTGTGCGCACCTCCATATAAGCTCACAGGAATCAAGGTGAGACTAAACAGTTGTGCGATAGTTTAATTTCAGGTGTGCGCTCGCTCTAATCATAGTCTTACGGCTGTTCTATTATCTATACTAATAAGAGGAAAGATTTTGGATTTTTTATGCATTGAAATAACTTAAAAACTACAGGACCGATTTCAGAAATTCTTGCACCATTAAAAAGCTACGTTATCAGTGAGTAACGAAGTCTGTTTTTACAATTTTATTTTTAATTTCACGCAAATCAAGTTTTTTTTTTATTTAAGAAATGGGACTAACGAACAGCGGGAACACCGAGATGTTCATCGACGCCCATGGACATCCGCAATACCAGAGAAACTGCAAATGCGTTGCCGGCCTTTGAGGAGTTATGAGCAAGATCTAGTTTTTTATGAGATGGCAAACAAGCAAGCGTCCATCTTGATTTGGTGAAATGTAAAGTAACTGCTGTTCATAGACATTTGCACCTTTAAGCGACGAAGGGCAGGACGTCAGAAAGTATCAGGAGGTAAAGAGCATAATAATTTGTAAAAATGTTGCCATAGATATCAAATTTTTGGAGCAACACTTGACACTCATTTTTGATAATACAGATAACTAAATAATGTGATTTAATGCATATCGGATGTTAAATGTCAAGCTATCAGTGATAAATGAACATTTTTTATATTTGTAATACAAATGTATTTGATTATTCAGCATTTATGGAACTGTCATGTTTTTTTAGTAATAGGTGGAATTTAGACAATCATATTCATGTCATGGAAATCTCGGAAACTCAATATTAGCCATAGTTTTAGCGTAGTTAATAGTTTGTGTTGAGTTAGAAAGTTTGGTAAGAAAAGATAGAACTGCATGCATGATTGGGAAGAGAGTGACGATTAAACCTAAGTTAAAGTCATCTGGACGGGAACTAGTACACCGACCCTACATAAAGTTGGATAAGGACAGACAGATAATACACACAATGTGAAGAAAAAACATCACAGCCTACTTTGAACTCCTTGTAAATAAAAATCGTACCAGCCACTTAAAAGAAAGTATTGATACCTTTAGTGGACTGTTTGATCAAAATGATTCATCCAAACGTTTATCTGAATGACAAGATTGAATGCATGTTTTGATTATATAAACTGCGACGCCTTGTTCAGTATAAACATGACATAATCTGTACCGCAAGCATTACGTAGTCAACGAAGCAGTGTTACAGAATATGCAATGATAAACACAAAAAGGATTACTTTTGTTTTTATGCGTGGATGTAGTCTAACCAGGATCCCACCTGATGTTCTGATCGAAAGATCCAGAAGAAATATCTATATTGTTAGATTGTACAATCGTATATACTTAATACACATTAGATATGGTTTACATATGTATATGTAAATACAAATACCGGTAACTACACAGATAACAAAGTGCAATTCAATAATCATCTAGTTTAAACCTTTTGTTTCTTCTAACTGTAGTATTTAGATGTATTTACTTTTCCGTCTATTATTCCTATTATGTCTCAATAGTAAATAAGCAAATTCCTTAACATTTCTATGTATTTCTTTAATCCATTACATAGATGCTAGATCGAAAGCAGAATTAGTACTTAAGATGTTCAGTTTCATGTTACGTTATCTAACATGTAATTATTTATTTCGTTAGTGTTAGTGAAAAATCTATAATAAGGTATTAAATATTTACCTCTTTCGAATTCGTAGTTTTCAGGTTGTTTCTTTTCTTTCGCGTCTGTAGCTGAAGAGACGTGGTCAGTGACCGTGTTAGTGCTCTCGGCAACCACGGACGCGCTGTGGGCGGTATCCGCAGCCGACGGTATGGAATCAGCTACTGTGGTGACAGTTTCAAAGGCAGTTGTTTCTGCAACTAATGTTGTTATCGTCGTCGGAGTTGTGGTCGTTATATGTGGAGTCGTGTGCACCTCAGTATGTGTCGTCTCCGGTGTTATGTCTTCCTGAAATCGACGGCCTAATCTCTTTTTCGGGAAGAACAAAGTCGGTTCACCCTCCTTTGAATCTTTCTCCTCTGGTACTAATGATATTCTGACACGACCTTTATCTTTTGGATCTGCTTCGAGATATTTCGATGAGAACTTTTGTGATGTCTCATCTTTGGCATTTTTATTCCGTTTCGGTTTACCTGTGGTTGGTTTCTCTTCGCTCTCCTCGTAATCTCTTATAAGGAACGCATTAGGGTTTGAAAACAATGAGAGTTTATTAATCAGCGGTGGGTGTTCCGCTGCTTTAGGCTTTGGAGTCGTTACTACAGATTTCTTTGCGACTATTTTGTACTTATCTCTTACATCTAACATTTTTTCGTCATATTCGTCGTACTCGGAACTTCCTTTTCTCCATTCGGGCTCTTTCAGGTCGTATTTATCGTATTCCCGACGTGGAAATCGTTCCAAGTTTCTTTCTTGTTCGTCCTTAAATAATTCTTCTTCTTTAATCTTTTCCGATATTTGTCTTTGTTCTTCCTCGTGGCGTTCTTTTAATTCATCGACGCTGTCTAAAATTTTAGCTTTCTTTGCCTCGGATTCACTTTGATCCAATTTTTCTTTGGTCGTTTTGTATTTTTCTTCATAATCATAGTCATCGTCCTTCTTCGTATCTGTGTTTGCCACTTTGCTTTCACTGGGAACATCATGTTTTTCTCCCTTAACCTCGTCTAATTCTTTCAACTCTTCGCTTTCCTTCTTGTTTTCACTACTTTTATCTTCTACACTTTCAAAGTTTATTTTATCTTCAGCTTGTACGGGGTTCACTTCCTGTTTAGTTATTATATTTACTAATCCCTCGATATCTGCCAGTTTCGCGGGATCCGTTTTATCTTTTTCAGGTTTAGTAGCTGCACTGTGTTCTAGATGAGGGTCAGTGGTCCCAGTAGCGACCCATTCTTTTTTATCAAAATAATCGTCACCTCCACCCTCTTCTTTTTCGTGATAGTCGTCCACTTCTTGATCTCCTTGGGGTTTCAGCACAAAATTGGAGGGTAACGCCAATCTCTTTTTGGGTTTTTTCTTTACAACGTCAACAAACTCACCCAATTCTGCGCCATGTTTATTCTTGAACGGCACCCAATCCGGAAACAAATCCCCATTGGCTTGACGTTTATTCACAATTCGTTTATCACTCGTAGAGCCAATGCTAAAGGAAGAAGAATAAGTAAAAAGTAAAAATAGAAGATATGTAATGACCATTTCAGTGCTGAAAGAGCTCAAACTCCTCATGATGAGAACATTACTTATTAGTAAAGACACAGCGTAAGGTAATGCCGAGGCGGGTTCGCGACGCGGACTGTAGCCATTCGTTAACCACTATTATTTATATTGTTTGTAAAACGAATCTCTCCGGTAGCGACGGACGAAAGAATAGTGTGGATCAATTTTAAATAATTCAAAGAGACTAAAGTTAATGGAGAGGAATATTAAATGCTGTACTAAGATTAATCGAAAATTTCTGAGTTTTTAGCAGCCGTGAGTGACTTCTAAATAAAATTTCAAGAAATCTTAATTTCAGAATATTAGAAAGATGAGCGAAACGTCTCTAAAAAAGTTGTTTGCAAGACTACTTATTTATGTTTAAGTACCTATATTAAATGATGTATTAACATTGAACATAACCAAGAAATATTTAATTATGAATATGATTTTTTAAACTTTTAACTTTAAAACATGAATAGTAGTCGTATCCATAATAAACTTTAAAAGTATTTGTCGAGTGGTCGTAAAATGGAACGATTCAGGCGGTAACTTGAGGTTTTAAAATTGTTTTAGAGTAAACATTCCGACTATATTTCAAGGTCATGTTGCTACTCATCTTAGAATTTGGTATCATCTTTGATGTCGACAACACCATAGACAATCTTGGGTAATAAACCTTTAATAATTTGTTCGTAAATTTAATATTATTAAGTTTAAATACCTAAGATTAGCCTCTAGCAAGAATGAAGCAAGAGATCTCACCTGATCTTGACGCGTCGGCTATTTTTTTCTTACACTCTAAAATCACTCGTACTTGCCATGTCAACCATGCAGTAAATATTTAGGAACTATAAATCTTCATTCTTAATAAACTTTAGGGTGGATTTTCACTGTCATAATAACTGACGATACAATATTGCCATCTTCCTTAATCTGTGTAAAAAAAAACAGAAATAGCAAAAGTGTTTACAAAAGTCACGTCATTCCAAATTCACGTTTCTTAAAGCTTGTGTAAGAGACATCTCTATCAGGCTTGAAGACATGTTGCAATTATTGTCTAAGTACGAAACTCTTTGCGAATCATAATCAAATTGTATAGTTATTTTCGTACAATTGTATAGATTACAACTGTTGTACAAAAATGAAATGACAGACTTAAGTAACTATCAATTCGTAAGCTTCAATTGTACAGTTATCAATAAAAATCTACTAAGGTCATTGACCTACGGTTTTTCGTAGTAATGATTCAGATTATATTATAAAAAGCATTTTGGGTTCAATAGTTTCATAAAACTAAACCATCGCACAAATGTTTAGTCCGCTTTCATTCCTATGAGCTTATATGGAGGTGCACACACGTCGATTTTTAGTTACGCAACTAAACAGTTGAATTGACTGCGAAACAATCGACAATCGCACAACGGTTGTGCGCTAGTTTAGTCAAAGGTATGCGCACGCTCTCTCAGAGTTTTCTACCGTGCAGGTACCACTGCATTGCCGTTGTCTACCGCTGTTGAAACTGCTTGCAACTGATGTTGCCACTCGATGCAACCAATGCAGTTAATGCAATAAATCGAATTTAGTCTTTAAATTTTAAGAAAACTGAAGCTTATTGGTGTGGCTCAATTAGTTTGACGTCTCAATAATGTTTTTGTATTAACTATTTTAGAAATTATTTTCTAAATTAGTTTAAAAGTGTCAAGTATTTGTAATAACCGAGTAAATTAAGTCAAAAGTGAAGACTGATAAATTAGGTCGTACAGAAAAGGTAAATCCACTATTCTTTCCTATATTTTCCTTATTAGAAATCGAAATAGACGACACAGCAATGTATCTATTTGATACTAAATTTTTAATGCAGTATTTATTACAATTGTAATCTGAACTACTGCCAAAGTATTCTAGACTTTACGTTACATTTGCGATGTTACAAACATGAATCTAAGTAGGAGATAATGTGAAAACTTAAATTACTTTGTGACAAGTTGTTCTACAATAACAAAGTCGCGGCTGAATATTTATCGTAGTCGCTTTATAGCATTCTTCAATTGTTTAGAAATTAAAATATTTGTAACTATTAACTTTGGACGAACGAAAGGAAGAGATAGGAATATTTGGACACATGTTCATTTTACATAGGGAGTGTTCCGAGGATCTATTTAGACCGATTCCAGCTGCAGAGTTTCGTCATCGGACGACACGACAGACCGCCAGGTACCATCACCATCTAGATGGCTGGCATTCCACAACCGTGCGGTGTTTACAAAACTTTCTGCCCAACACAGCCACTTTGTGGAACGGTCTTTCCTTGGCGGTATTTCCAAACCATTACGACTTAGGGTTCTTCAAGAAGCGAATCTACCATTTCTTCAAAGGCCGGCAACGCATCTGTAGCTCCTCTGGTGTTGCGGATGTCCATGGGCGTCGTTGACCACCTCGGTGTTCC
>JAOCNA010000018.1:1489296-1499965 GCA_026546675.1 Papilio helenus | reverse complement strand
AGTCCTGGCGTGATCCAGGGCTTAAGGTTATGTTTTGTTCTACTTAGACGGACTTCACGCGTATGCATCTTCAAACTATAGTATTAGATTGTTGATCTGTACTAATCTATTCTAATATTATAAATAGGAAAGATTTATATTTTTAGATTTATGTATGTATAGAAATAACTCAAAAACTACTGGACCGATTACAATAATTCTTGCACTATTAAAAAGCTATCTTATCACTGAGTGACATAGGCTATATTTTTACTATTTTTAATTAAACGCGAGCGAAGTCCTGAGCAAAAGTTGTGAATGAGTTATGTACAAAAAGGTAACATAAAACAATCATTTTGAATAAAGTAATATAAAAATAAGCCGTGTAAGTAAAAAATACGTAGTAATAAATCCGTATAGTTTATCGTCACAGACGCTTGCCGTGCAGCGCGGACCATCAATAGCGAAAATTGAATTCACATCTAGCGTACATCGCATCACTCAACTGTTGATACAAAACTGTTTTCGTATCGGGAAACTATTTCGGGAGTTAAATCAATCTTGGTCACAGTGCAATAGTTTACCTATTCCTATTGTTTTTTCAAAACTCGTCATACTCAAAGTCGTTAATGGTAAATTAAGAAACCTCCTAAGTATGTATTACAGGACTTTCGACTAAATAACGAATCTTAAATACTTCAATCACCCCTTATTAGGGTAGGCTCCGAGCCCCTCGGTAGGGACGTATAGAGAGCTGGTGATTAATGGATGGAGGCATAGAGAGACGTTGTACTAAAAGAGACTTTTCTCGGAGAGTTAGGTAAAGATGATTATGGAATAAACTACCAACCAAATCAAATTATTTAACGTCCAAGATGCAAAACAAAATTGCAAATAGCAAGTAAAAATACACCAAAGGCAAACTATTTTCTTGTTAATCTATACTGATATTCTAAAGAGGAAAGATTTGATTATTGTGGATTTTCGTATGTATTGAATTAACTCAAAAACTACTAGGTCGATTACAAAAATTCTTTAACCATTAAAAAGCTATGTTACACTGGGCTATTTCTTTAATTCCACTTGGAAGAAGTCGCGAGCAAAAGCTAGTATTTGATACTCGTTATTGCTTGACAATAATTAAAAAAGCATTTCACGCCTGGGTTGTAATAACGCGCGCACATAAATTAATTTCCAATGATGATTGGTATATCAGATATTCATGAATATGATTCACAATTATTCAGTGCGTTATCAAATGGCAATACGTAATTTAGTAACCTAGAAAGAACTTTTCCCTTAGTCTTGTTTCACACGAAGCACAATGCCGGATTGTACTGCAGCTGTACGAACAGTACTAATCTCTCTTAGCGTGCGTTTAGACGATGCAGTACTGTTTATTGCTCTATTTTACGATTCTGCCCTCGTGTGAAACTAACATTGCGTAATAAATGCTTCGATTAAGGACAATAGCCGCGCGTCGTATAACTGAAGCTGGAAATATTCAATTACGAGTACATGTATCATTGCTTTCTTTATCAATGTTTTCTACACTTATATTATAAAGAAGAAATATTTGTATTTTTGTATTATATGTATTGAAATAACTCAAAAAGTACTCGGCCGATTTCAAAAATACTTTCACTATTAAAAAGCTACGTTATCGCTGAGTGACATAGACTATATTTTTTAATTTCACGCGGGCGAAGTCGCATGCAACAGCTAGTATTTAATAAAAGTATTGTTATATCGTGAAAATTGTTAACGACTTTACCTAATGACGTGTATATGTAATGTATTAAGGAAGTTGCGACAGATATATTCAATTATTTTGAATGCTATCAAAACTATAATTGAGTTATGCTGGGTTTCTGAAGTGAAGTGAATCATTTAAAAGTTAATTGTGTCTGAGAAACGGGCTATTAAATGACTAACTTTTTATGTAACCTGTCATAAAAGTTTCGCTACTACATTGAGTGTTTGCACCTTGCCTGCCTACTTTATAAGTAGTTGTGTCCTCAAAGAAGAAAGAAATTCAATATCGGAAGTCTCAGTGTCTTGAGAACATTTTGGACGTCAAACTTTGGCTTGAGTTATAGAAAAGTTTTATAAATAAAACATGCTTCATTTGACGATATCTTAGTTACAAAAAAGTAGAGATTATATAATTGAAGTCATCGTTACATTACTATATAGACACCATGAATATTAACGACCATAAGGTGTAAGCAGAGAATGTTTATTCTGTCATATCTCGAGCTTATACTTCATGAATGAACTAGGCGACTTTTTAAGTACACTTAAATTACACTGAGTTCTAAATGAACAGAAATTAACAAGATAACCTTGCTAAAGAATACGGGATTTTAGTATAACCCGACTAATTTAAGTATGTCATGTGTACCTTGTGTGTGCAGGGGTAGAGGTAGACCTAGAAAGAGATGAATGGATAACGTGAAAGGTGACATGATCAAGAAGGCAGTGATGACTGAGATGACGGATGATAGAGTTATTTGAAGGACGAAAACCCGGTGCGCCGACCCTATGGGAGTAGGATAAGGTAGGGGGACATGATGATGATGATGAGTATCTACAATAATTGTTTACTTAACCCGTGACAGAACAGTAACAGTACGTGTTCAAACAATCGCAGTGCTTCGCTGTCTACTCTACCCTCGTGTGAAAAGCATAACGAATGATAGATTATCGCAATGAACGGAGTAATATTTATAATTACTGTTCACGCAATACACGGAAGGATGTAACTATAGCGTGTAACTGTTATAATTTAGGGTAACCATGAAATAGGTTTTTGATGGACTTGATTTTTAATAGATAAGCAGTAAAACAGAAATGTATAAAGAAATTAATTTTTGACTTAGTTTTAATTTTTTAAAACAAACATAGCTAATTAAATTTTAAATTCATTGTAGATTTACAAAAACATGGCCCTAATTGAACGAACTAAAACAACAGTTTATAGGTAATGCTATTTTTTTTTCTTCCTTCAAGTCTAAACAATTTAATGGTCACTTTGCATGCTAGAAATCACCAATGTTACGTTAAAGGGGATTTAAGACCGTGTTGTGTTTAATGTTGTCTTTCTTGATCGTTATTTTACTAACCTAAACTACTAATCTACTTTGTAAATACGAAATTATGACATTTATAAAACTGCAAACAATGAGAGGGGTGACAATCTGTTTAAATACAAGTGTAGTAGATTTCTGTGGTGAAATGTGTTAACTACACTTTCCATTGACCTCAATTAACGACCTAAATACTATTAACAATAGGTTTCATTTTACAAAAACGTCATATTAACAGTTAGACCGACTTCCGTGGAAGCAGACGCTATGGTCTACGTGTTTAGAATATCAGAAGCCACAATAGAACTGTACCTTAACACTACGTGAACTGAATTGAGGATGAAATATTTGTCACGGAAATATCACCCTTATTTCTTTTAGATTTGACTTTTATGTTTTCAAAGGTTGAATGACATTTAACCATATGTTTTTTTGTTTATGGTTATTAAAGTTTTGAATCTTTTTAGGGACAGCATTCTTAAATTGAATCTGGATATTTTATGTTTTTTGTGTTCAAATCCTGTTTCCGATGTGCCAGTGATGTCAGATATTTTAAAAAGTATTTTTAGGACAGTTTTATTCTTTGCTATCTATGTTTTGCACGTAACCGGTTGCGTTGTTTTTTGTTATTTTTCTTTTATTTAATAAAAACTAATGTATATATTAACCTATAAGCAATTTAATATCAGTTAACATTTTATTGGATACCTATTTCATTACATCTTTCGTCCAATTATAGTCATGCAGAATTGCCTATGACTCTCCCTCCTTCTAACATCTACAGCGTCATGCGCTCGACTTTTCAGTTAACACGTGACGTCATAAGGCCATCTTTAAAGCTACACGCAAGTAATAATAACGAACTTCGTGAAGTTAAGAATGTCGAGT
The DNA here is from genome assembly GCA_026546675.1 of Papilio helenus. Taxonomy (NCBI): domain Eukaryota; kingdom Metazoa; phylum Arthropoda; class Insecta; order Lepidoptera; family Papilionidae; genus Papilio; species Papilio helenus. The sequence goes on along the minus strand of JAOCNA010000018.1, from coordinate 1,496,009 downwards.
ACATATTCATTATACTCATCATCTACCCTACCTTATCCTACTCCCGTATGGTCAGCGCACCGAGTTTTCGTTCTCCACATAACTCTTACATCCGTCATCTCAGTCATCACACCCTTCTTGATCATGTCACCTGTCACGCAATCCATCCATCTCTTTCTAGGTCTACATAGTCATTATACTAACAAGGGCATTTCAAGTGACATTTTATAAGGGTAAAGTATGTACGCGCAAGTAAACTAGGAAGCTGGGAAACACTTTCGCGATGAATCAGTCGAGTTATTCGTATATGTAAACATTAACTTTTACTCTCCATATACCGGTGTTCTAAGAATCTTAATGCGACTTGTTTAAAATTTGTTTACTAATGTAGAATTTTAAAAACTATGTTTGTTTAGGTCAATCATTTTACATAAAGACTAGCTGTTGCCCGCGTCTTTGTCCACGCAATATTAAGAAAAATAAAGTAGCCTATAATATGTGAGTCTATGTCAGCTACCCTTCAGTGAAAGTCCGGACGAAATCGGCCTAGCCGTTTCGGAGATTACCCGGAACAAACGCAGCTTGCGGACAGACAGACAGACAGACAAAAAACAATTCGATTTCCGTTATCAGCAACATACATCATCTTCCCGAAATCTGGAATTTTTCTTTTAATATTACAAACAGACACTATAATTTTATTATACTCGTATGTATAGATATAGATAAAAGAATAGGCTTCATAACTTGAACTTCTTCGATATTCTGATTACATTTGTTTCTTTTTTTTATTAAACATTCTAATTGTAATTTTCACCACGCAGGTGTTACGTGAATTGTAACGTTTTCACTTTAATTTTATTGAATATCGGAATGTAATATTTACATAAACAATCCGACTACGTGTTTGCGAATATTTTACAATTTAAGTTACGAAACCGTAGCCTAATGTACAGATAAAACAAATTAAACAAACCTAACTAGTTACATTTGTTTATTCTGCTCTTTAAGTTGTAAAAATTCACTATCTTTTGTGACGAAAGCCACATAAAAACACGCGTAATGAAACTGCTAAAGGATGTTTTATAACAATAGTAGACAGACTTTTCTAGTTTCCTAAACACGCTCGTACCCATAATTTCTTATATTAAATATTTAAAATACAAGATTCAATTCACATCCTAAGCAAATCCTATATGGGAAAATCAGCGTGAGACGTGGAATACGGAAGGTAAATAAATAACTGGCTTGGAACTGGCAGACAGGTCGGTTAATTTACATGACTTACACACATCCTGTGGGAAATGATTGTTTTGTAATGATAGTACAATTATAAAAGAATGCTTTTGCTAAGAATTGAATAGGTCGCAAGCAAAGCTATGCTTAACTCCGTAACAATGTATTTTAAGTGTACAAATCTGTTAAAAACCTATACATATAATAAAATTGGAGTGTCTGTTTGTAATATCAAAAGAAAAATTCCAGATTTCGGGGGGGATGTATTTGCGTTGCTGATAACGAAAATCGCATTTAGAAAATTTTGTCTGTCTGTCCGCAAGCCGCGTTTGTTCCCGGTAATCGAAACGGCTGGGCCGATGTCGACCGGACTTTTATTGTAGGGTAGCTGACATAGACGGGCAAATTATAGGCTACTTTTTCATCTTAATATTGCGTGGACGAAGTCGCGGGCAACAGCTATTTGTAATAAATTGAACTCTATTCTAGGGAAAAATACATTTAGTAAATAGTTAATTGTATGTTTTTTTTTTTATAATGAATCCCAAAGGATTCAGCAGTGATAGTATTACTGGCTACTGAACTATTATTTAATAGACTGGTGTAACGACTCGTGAACAAATATATCATTATGTAACAATGTTAGCAAAAAAAGGTTCTCAGAATTCATTAGCAAAGTCAATGACTACGAGTTTTCTCATAGAATTAACGCTTGCTTTACATATCTTCGGTCTAACTAGAAATAGTAACTCTTTTCGCCTTTTCAAGCCCATTAGTATTATTGGTATATTGAAAAGAAAACAAATGCATCTTTCCGATGGGACACCGATAAAGAAGTCCACGGTTGATTTCCTAGACACCTCTACTATGGAGAAATTTGATCCATTTTTAGTTAATTTGTTTTTTTTTTTAATTTACAGAACCATACAAATGTCAAGACCTCCGCAATTGAAAGAAAACTATCTTCTCATTTGGAATTGAGACGAAGTGGTATTTCGGAAAGAAGCATATTGGCATATCAAGGGTGTATTAAATATACATTTTGTTAGAAAAACTGTTAATAGAAACGAATAGTTTAATACTCAACCAAACAAAGCTAGAAAGCATAAAATGATATCAATAAAAATATCATAACCTCGAAAACTTTAATCTGTCAAATACGTACAAAGAGAGCAATTGAACATGCCAAAAGTATAAGAGCGAGAAAGAGATATATTAGAAGATGTCGACGAGTAATGACCTGAGTGATATGGACTCTTCTCCCAAACTGCGGATGAAGCCTGCAGTTAGTAGAATATTTTGCTGCAGCGTTACTGCTGCTTCGGGATTTATTGCAGCTTATGCTTTGGTAAGATTTTTAATTTATTTACGCACTTAATCATATTTAAGTGAGACCATTATTAATCCATGTCTATATCTTCTGTGACGTCATAGGATGCATTTCATGCTCGATATAACCTATGTGATTTATGATCGGGAGCACTACATAATTTGTCAGTAAAAAACCGTGTCTTGGTAAACTGGTTACTATACGATTATCTCACGTTGTGTTGAAATTGCGAGAGTAAACGCAGCGCTCATTCGGAATACGTAACAGATCGGAGGCTGGTTTCCGACAGACATTTGGCCGGTGCGATTGCAATTTGCGATTAACATTTTTATATGGATATTGCGTAATCTTGTAACGAAGTTATGCTTTGAATGGTAATGAGTTGTAGTAAATCAAAGCTTTTAAATAGATTCTATGACTTTTACATCCACCCTTAAGAAATTTATACCAAAATATTTGTGTTAAGTTGCAGATATGTAACATATTTACGCGTGTATATGTCTGTCACTCTACCACAAATATTTGTTAATACACTTATTAGTTCACGTCAAACAACGTCTGTCTTTGTATTGTATTGCATCGTGCTAGTATGCTATTCCAGCAGCTAATGCTGACTGTATTAACGTTGAAGGTTATTGCAGGTGGCTTACGTGATCGCGCTAGTCTACGAGATCGTGTGGGTGGTAGAGTCCCAGGGAGGACTGCCAGCCGCCTCCGCGCTCCTCATGATCTGTTACTGCATCGTCATCGCTGCTACCGTCACCCTTGTGCATGGACTTATATCTGTGAGATATATTATATTTACAACTATTACTGCTATCATATTAAAGTCTACTATTGACTGAATTAGCTGGCTTCTACTTATTTAACTGTTTTCATACTTAATTCAAGAAGCACAAAATTAACGTGGTATGGACGTATTATGCGACGAGAGGATGGAAACATAAACAAGAAAGTGTTAAGACTGAATGTGGATAGTTACAATAGCATGGATGGATTGTGTGAAAGATATACTTAAGAAGGGAATGAATTCAGATATGACGGCTGATAGAAATGGAAGAGCAGCACATACTGTGCCGACCCTCCGTAGGGACAAGGGCTAGTTGATGATCTCTGATTTTATATCTTTGCTGGCTATCAGATAATGTTTTTAACTTTAGCTTACTTTGTCTGACTATATTTGCCATACTTGTTGGTACTTTTTGCATCACCCACTCTATTGTAGTTATAAAAATATTTTATGTTTTCAGAAAAATAATACTTACCTTTTGGCGTGGCTGATAGCAGTTATATTGGTCCTGATACCGGAATGTGCGCTCGTCTTCTATATGTCTATTAGTCATTGGGTAAGTTGTTTTATTAAAAAGGTTATACTTGATTTAAAAATATGAGATGTCTGAGTTAAATTCTGATAAGGTACTATTTTCTTATATTCAGCTATAGTTATAATCAATAATAATAGATTTGAGTTCTTGAAAGATAAAATTTAGAACCTACTACCTAAGAATTCAGTTTAGAAATTTAAATAAGTATAGATGTTAAAATCATAAATTCCCTATAATAATAACTCGTAGTAGAGGCTGTTTTAAATCTGTCCTATCTTATTTACACTAGCTTTACCAGCGACTACGTGCGCGGAATCAAAAAAAAAACAAAAGCAAGTACTCTATGTGTTCTTCCAGACTATCCTCTACATCTATGGCAAATGTAATCGAGATCCGTTTATCAGTTTAGACTATGAGCTCCAACAAACAATAATCCAAACTTACGTATTTATAATATCAGTAAGATTAGTAAGATTGCTCCTATGTTCATTGCAGGGCCTGCAAGGAGTGTATGGCGGTGCGAAACTAGCATGCTACGTGGCCCGGCTGCCTGCCATTGTGTGTGGCGTGGTGTTGGTACAGTCGGCGTACGCGCTAAGAGAGGCCAGGTCAGTATTACTTATGTATATCAATTTTAAAAGTGGAAAAATGTAGTGTTACAAACGAACTGTGGAGTAAGTAAGAAAGAGAATTTAATAGGTTAGGTTTCCTTTAACTCGTTTAAGCGTTCTTTTATAAGCATATTATTGTTATATCTATACTGGTTACGGCAGTAGACTCGATACTTAGACCCTTAAATATATAAATAAAAGTAAAAGGAAGGGAGGTAATAATGTTTATCGTATTAATAATGTTTCAGGAAATCAGGTTACGTGAACGGTGCTCCGGTTAGCGGAAGTGAGTTCGACGCCAGCCACTACGTGCCCGAGGCGCCCAGCGCGTTTACCAATGATGGCTTCTTGCCTGACAATGGTAATTACTTTAGATGTCGATACATTGACACTCATTCTCTCCCCCTCTCTCTCTCTCTTCCATCCTAGCCTATGTCCAATATGGTAGTAGGGTCAGCTTTCCTTGTCACTTCGGCACTCGCACATCGATACATTGACACTATAGAGCGTTATTTTCAGTCGCCTATGTCTCTTTGTGCATTTTGGTATTTCCGAAACTCACTACTATGGAATTGGTTATTTGTAGAAGATGAGTTTGTCTCATTGTAAGAAACAATTATTCTGGAAGTGTAGCACCGCGGTGTTCCGCGATTGTACATTGTATTAAGTTGCAATCTAAAGTTTCAATTGATACAGATTTTATTATGTCACTGCTAATTTCTAAAGATACTGACAGTTAAGAAGACTTTATTCCTTAGAAATATAAACTAAATATGAAACTTTGTTTCCAGGTAAATCCGGCTCGATGCCGGATCTCCGGCGTCACCTAGCAACGCGTCAGTCGATGAGCCACGGCTATCCCGTGGTGTTGCCGCAGCCGCCGCCCGCCTACTGGCAACATCTCTCCGACCGACAATACGCTGCTAGTCTCCGAGGATACCCGAAGCAGTATTCCTCGCCGCAGACGTACGGCACCTGGGTAGGGCCTAGATCTGGACACGACAACCCATACAAACGCAGACATTCTGTGGTCGGTGCATTCACTAATGATGAATATCCACCGAAAAGCTACGATCCATATGATGATAGAATGGATTGTAAAAGCGAGATCGCGTATCCATATTACCGACCGTATCCTTACGATCCAAGAATGTACCCGGATTTCGATCCGCGATTCTATCCGGATTATAAAAGAGAGGAGGCGGCATACGGTGTTAATCTATTAAGACACGATCCGTATCAGTTCAGTGGATCTAGAGAGAGAGTGTTTTATAATGTACGCAACAGTCACACGTCAGTCGGCAACGAGTCCGATGATTTGACCAAATATAAGGATGTTGCGTTGTAAAATAATGTATAAATTGCTGGAAATCGATTTAAATGAAATGTGAATATTTAAAAGTAAAAAATTTATGATCTTTGAAGTTATTTAAGATGTATATTTTGAAGTATAAAATGAAGAACTACTATACAGTTGTCGCCATTTAGTGGAAGAAATGCAGCTCTATCAATATAATTATTTAAAGTAGTTGTTCCTTAAGTGGAATGCCGCGAATTTCCGCGACTGTACCTAATAGTTGTAAATATAAATTATGATTATTTAGCACCTATGAGTAGTTATTGTGTAAATGAAAATATTTGAATAGTTACATTATATACTGTATCCTGTAGGGATAAAATATTAGGTTTGGGATAGCATTTCAATCAAATCTAACTTTGTTGTTCTACGACCTAGTGTTTTGTTTTCATCTAGTATCTAGCTATTATATGATACCGATGACAAACTACCAAAGTTTTTTGTACTTTTTATACGCAACAAATCTTTATTTCTTGAGACTTAAATAGGTGCTATTTTTACTTTAAATTAGTTTACAGTTAGTCCCTATGGTTAATACTTGTTTGAATATTATAAGTTATATTTCAAAGAATGGTGATGATTTAATACGATGGAAGATAAATTCTGAAACATTTATATTTTTAAAATACCAACGAAATATAAATAATTATAAATAACAGTTAATATAGTTTGTTACCTATTAGCCAAAGGTGTATAATTAGATGTTATAAAATAAATACACGAAATATCAAGTCAGTATTTTTATAAGAAATCAAATAATAAAAACTTTTATTTCCATACGCTGTTGTTTTATTCCAATTGAGATATAGATCGGAAGAGCGGCGTGTCGGGACAGAGTGTAGGAGGGGGGGGGGGGGGGGGGGGGGGGGGGGGGG
>JAOCNA010000018.1:1378266-1389710 GCA_026546675.1 Papilio helenus | reverse complement strand
TCTATAGCTAAATAAATATATGCCCGTTCAGTTAAGTAATTTAATAAGTTTATTAGTAGATAGAACTATTTTATTAAAACTTCTATTTTAATATAGTTTTCATTCAACCTTCGTTTATGTAAATCTCTTTAATTAATTAAGATGATGGATTTTTAATGCTACAGAATATAGAAAAAAAATGTGCAATTACATATTGGGTTTAGTTTATTGATGACATAACTCATTGAAGACATTACTGTCTATGGTACAAAGAAGTAATTTATATAATGCCTTCACATTCTTTTCTGATTTTGAGGAGAGATGCCTTACGAGTCTTATAGACATAGTCATACAGGCAGAGCCGGGTCAGTCTGCCTTGTATATCAAAGTGTATATCATGTAGATTAAACAATAGGTACTATGACCACCCAAACGGTTTTCCTTAAATATTAAATATACTTAATTTTTTAATAATCTTTCTGAGTACCGATTAACATGGGAAAAAAATTAAGTCCGCTCCTAATACACAATAATATTATAATGAAAAGGGAAAACCGGAGAGCCCTCCGAAGATATTAAGGGCTAAGGGAGGCGTCGCGGCGGAAAAGTTCGCCCTCGAGCGCCCACAGCGCCCTACACGTAAGCCGACGGTGTTTTTAATTATTATATTAATTGGAGAAAAGTACAGATGAAGGAAACTTTTTACATTTGATCATTAGTTACGTACTCCATAAATACATATTCAAATTTTAAGGTTAAGATAACTTTAATCTAAAATAGTCAAATAAAATGAATCGATTTATAAAATAAAACATCATAAATATAAGATGGGAAATACACATTTAAGTAGCCAATAACTTTCATATATTACATTGTTCCGTACATTTGTATAAAATTTAATCGAATACTAAGTTAGATAAGTCTTAATATTTACAATTTATAATAATTGGCTCAATTAAACCACACTGAAAGTATTAAAATTAAAGGCTATGGGCTATAGTTGAACAAAAGAAGCGTTTTTAATGTTTCTATAACCGCCTTTATTACGGTTAATCAATTTTTTAAAAGTAACGAATTGAGCATCACAGAGTAAAAAAACAAGAACGCACACTTGAGACAACAACGCAACGCATAAAAAAACCTTAAATCCCTTCTCGCATCATTTCCACAATGCGATCGCAATAAAATACTCACCATAATGCCAACCTAACAATAACTAAATCTTTACCAAGATAAACAAGGGTAAAAACGAAGTCCCATACAATAGATAGAATATTTTTTATTCTACACTGACTTACCCCAATTTGTTAGGGATTTGTATTAAAATAATATTAGCTATGAATGCATTGTTTGGACATGTTTTTTAATAACTGTTTATTGTTGGGATTTCGTGTGATAGTTAATTTTTATACTGGCAACATATGTGTCACGCCCACGGACGTTTATTCGACAGACTATAAATTTGATTTGTTGCATTTGTCAATAAAGACTTTTTATTGCTTAGAGATCAACTATTTTTCCATAATATTGCATTAAAAAACTATGAAACGGCATGGTTCCAACTAAAATAGATAAACAACAAGCATAATACATTTAATGTTTCGTAGTTTAATTAAGTTATTAGGTTATTTTAGTTGTTATTTGACATAACGGTTGACATTATGAACATGGCGGTTGGTTTGGTAATTACAGCTCCCACCTGCGGCAAGCCGACAGATAAAACATAATATTGTCATGCACACGACACGCGGCTGCCGCAACATCGTGTTACAATATGTTTAATTGTTACACTACGCACAACATAGTTTTGTTACGGTTTAAATAAATGAAATACAACGATTTTAAATTGATTTCGGTTAATTTTAAACTAGTGACAATGAGTTGGTTGATAATTTCTTACACAACAAACTCACATACGCGGAAAAACATTACTATCTTTGTTGGGTAATAACAACAGTTTTATAATGAATCTGAGGGAAAATCTTTCAAGCTTAAAGTTCACAAGATAAAGTTTTTAAGTGTATCATTAAAAAAAATTGTTCCTTTAAAAAATATTTCTTCTTCAGGTCGACTAATTTTTGTTGTCTATGATTAAATTACATTTTAACTAAAGTACAACTCTCTGTAATCAGTACACAAAAACAACGAAAATTCATTGTAGTGTAGTACATTAATTAAAAATAAAATTTATAGCTGTTATCCCGTTGCAATAAAAAGCCGATTTACCGTTAAATAATAACTCAATAACGAATAAACAGCGATAATCAACGGCGAAAGCAATAACAGCGCTATTTAATTAACTGCTATTCGCGGAACGATCGACTCGGGCATTGCTCGTCGGGCGGCGGGCGGCGGGCGGCGGCTGTCACGGCGACTCGGCGCCAATTTTTACGCGGGAAAGTGTGAAAATAATTGATTTCGGAGGGGACCCGTTCGGTTTATTGAAATCTGTTTTCGGCCTCGCAAATTGCATCGGGAACTCTCGATTGTTAATATTTAAGTGATGTTGTCCTTTTATTAATCACACGAGTTGATTTCAAATGTAAAAAATATTTTAAACTAATTAAGTATAAATTAAATAATATAATATAAAATAATTCTTAGATCACAGACTTGTCTTGACTTGACATAGAGGAAACAGAGAATAGTTACTAAACCAATCAATTATTGTAGATAAAAATACTAAAACTACACTAAGGGTCTTCCGTGCTGACCACTAAATGTCTCCTAGATGTCGCCAGTGAGTACGTCGTAGTGACTACATCAAATTAGACCATTTATACTAGCTGTTGCTCACGACTTCATCGCCGTGAAATTAGAAAATTGCCATAAGTATAGACTATGTCAATCACTGATAACGTAGCTTTTTAATGGTGAAAGAAATTTTGAAATGGGCCCAGTATTAGAGTTATTTCAATACATACAAAATTAAAAATATTCTTCCTTTATAATATTAGTATAGAATAATTAGCTAACAGTAAAAACAATATTAGGAATTAGTTAATAGCAAATATCCAATCTCAAGTCCGTAATTATATTAAAAATTGTAATAACTTTGTTTTATAATTAATGTATTTAAAAATACAGATATCGTAGGACACGTTAAATTGTGAAACCGCACCCGCTACGGGCTAGCTCGTTGTTATTCTCGTCTCGTCTGCGGTCGAGTTAGCGAGGAGTCTATCAGTACGGGAGTGCCCCTACATTTGTTCAGTAAGTGCCTACTAAACACTTACTGCTGTTTCATCACGTAGTCGTTAGTATGAATCTGATTGAAAAATCGGAAAGAAATTACGTAATGAAAATGTAAGATTTTTTTCGATGGTCAACAATTCAGTGTCTAATGGCCAAATTTAACCATTCGTTGGTGTTTTGTTCGATAACTTTATGAAATGCGTTTCCGAACGTTAACTTTAGTTTAAGCCGTTAAACTGTGGTCGGTCTAACACTATTGAATCAATAGGTAACAATAAAATAATAGACACTTCAGCAACCCAGAATTAGTCCGATATATGGTCCTTCAAGTCGGATATGTATCAATTTGAAATATGATTGTATTTAAATTTAAACAAACTACTTAAAACTGTATTAACACCTACATCATCTAGGAAAAACAAATTATATTTATAAACCAATCAATAGCTTAAACAATCGTGGCAACAAATCAAACATCTCAAATTCCGAAAATCATAGCAAACATCATATTTGTTTCGGAAAAACCAAGGATTCCCAAACAGTTTTTCGTAGATATTATTGAACCATTGTCACTATTTTTACAACTTGTGAGCTCTCACCTATATTTTATACCGTCGTACATCCTTGCTGGGGCTTCTATGAACCGCTAAAAGTCTGGACTACTTTAAGTATCACTGATATAAAATTATCCAGCTATTTCTATTACAGTTGCAAGTGGATAGAGAAAAACAAGCATACGACTTTGAATCGATACAATCTCAGCTGGACAAAGCTTTGGGCCAGGCGGCGCGGCTTCAGAAGGAACGGGACACCGCTCAGTTGGACGCTGATAGGTTCCATGATAAGCATGAAAAAGCACAGGTAGTTTTATTTGTATTAATAATTGTTATAGATTTAGAAGTAAATGTTTCCTTAAACTAAGTACTATGAATACATGTTTACCAAGTCCCTTAATGACAATGCTAAACAATTAGTACGTCAAAGAAATTATTGTCACTGAGTTAATATTATGCCATAATTATGTTAAAGGGAGTAGGCAACATTTGTTAATAAAGAATCCTTTAAGAATAATGTGATGAAATTGGTAAAATCTATTGCAACACTTAACTCGGTCCATTTATAAACGACAAGACAGATTTAAGTATATTATCTTGATGGGTGTTTTAATTGATTTTATACGAAAAGACATGTCAAATTTATGATTCGTAATAAAGCAAGTTAATGCGCAAGTTGTAACGAACAACTTCAAAGTCCAGACAAGTCGTCGCCTTGTACCAAATGAGGGCAAATGTTCATACAGGCGTCCTCTTTAAGTTTCCTTTGAATTATGTAACGTTAGAGCTGCCAACAAACTTATCGATAACTAGGACGTTGATATCGACATAAAATAAAGCATAAAATGAGACGGTTGATATTTTTCTTCATAAAGATAAAAAAGCTACGTTGTTTATGGCCAATATTCTAAAACAAGTAATCGTGTTAGATAAAAAAATGAAAGATTACTTATAGAAATGTGATTTGTAAACGTTATTTAAAAAGAAAAAAGATTTTTCTTTAAAAAATACGAAGTAGTTGGATTTTTAAAATTAAAGCTACACTTTAACTGTTCTAGAAAATATCAAAAATTTTATACAGTTTTGCGAGTTGGCATTTTGATTTTAATTTTTAGGTACATTATTTAGTCTTAGTTAGTTATTCAGTACAATTTAAAAAACCCGGAATATATAAATATTTTGTAAATCATAATACTAGAAACCACAGATAACGTCATATCTATTTAGGTAGAATTAATAAAATCCACTAAAAAAAACCTTACAGACTTCTTAAAATCGGAGAATAATCAGAAAAAAGCGATCTAAAAAATTATCCGCGTAAAGTTCTCAAAGCATAGTTTCGATCAAAGGAATACGTTTGGCGGAAGTTTGTGAAATGATTGCTTGTGTAATACCGAGCTGAAAGCCGGAGGAATAGATCGATGCCCTCCATTTCATACGATCAACTGCTTAGAATCCCGTACTACCTTTGCGAGTGTAATATTCATGCAAGGAGTAGATATTACTTGAAGAAAAATTGCTCGTCATTAGTTTTTCCCGTTCAACGTTTAGATAAATGAATAATAAAAGATATGACTATTTTAAATGATACTTTTCCATTTAAATCTAAAAACGGTTTATTATCTAAAAACAGATATTAAAAAACTAATATTTACACAATTCTACAATAAAATATCGTCAACTTGAGTAACGCAATAAATAAAATTAAGAACTTCTCTTGGCCCTGAAAGTAACAGAAAACAATTGTGGTATTGTCAGTCGGATTATAGTAGCACTTATAACAGTTATCGACTAAGAAACAACATTAAATTTCCAGGCGCTAGTTGCTCGTATCCAGAAGGAACGGGATACCGCACTAGCGGAGGCGGCGAGTTGTAGAGAACGAGCGGAAGCCGCGGCTGCAGCTGCCAACAGAGCTGCTAGAGATCGAGACAGTGCGGCTACAGAGTTAGATGTGCTGCGAGAAAGATGGGAAAAGGCACATCAACAGCATCAGAAGTTGACGGTAAGGAAAAAGTAGAGAAAGCCTAATGTATACTAATATTATAAAGAGGAAAGATTTGTATTCGTGTATTTTTGTGTGTATTGAAATAACTCAAAAACTACTGTACTATATTAAAAAATATTTCACTGTTAGAAAGGTTTGTCTGTGAGTAACGACTCTGTGTGGCTGTGGCTTTATTTTTTAATTTCACGACGGAAGTCGCGAGCATCAGCTACTCAAGTATAATAAAAATGTCAAGGCGTTTAATCCTACGACAATATTCGGTAATGAATAGTTGTTGACGTGATTTTTTGTCTTTTTTCAGATGGAACGTGACGACGCACTTACTGAACTCGAAATATTAAAAGAAAAACTCGACAAAGCATTGTATTCCACACAAAAAACTATAGAAGAAAAGGAGACAGCGCACAAAGAATACGAAAAAATGCTTGAAAAATATGACAGGTATCTGTATTTTTAACTGTTAATTTGACGCATCGTTGAAAGATTTTTTCTAACAAAACTTTCTTCTTTTACAGGTCTCAGAACGAAATTTACAGATTGCAGAATAAGATAGACATTTTAGAGGCTGACAAAGATCGTATCGAGCTTGAACTGGAAAAGCAAGTACATTTAGCGAACAAGTCTCGCGAGGAGCAACGAAAGTTACAAGACGAATTGGCTAGATTGCAGGAAATGTATGACAGAGCCTCTTTACAGCTTGGCAGGACAAAGGAAATGGAAGAAAAGGCCAAAGAAGACATGGATAGAATGAGTGTCGATATCGAAATGGTGAGAGAACGGTATGAAAAGGGTCAAATCGAACTACGAAGACTACAAGCTGAAAAAGAAAAGTTACTAGCGGACAGTGAGAGGCTTCAGTTTGAATACGATCGTGCGATGACTCAATGCGGTAAAGCACAAGCATCGAATGAAAAAACTCAGGAAGAAATGGCGAGAGTCCAAATAGAGCTCGAAAAAATGTACGACAAGAACGACAAAGTATCGTCTGAATTACGTAGAGTACAAGCCGAGCTAGATAAAGTAAAACAAGACGCTACTGGGGCCAGAGAAGAAGCCGAAAGATACGCCTCTCGCTATGGAAAGTATCACGATAGTAAGGAGGAGCACGAACGGACTAAGTTGGAGGTGGAACGACTGCGCACGCGGCTCGAGAAGACATCGCTAGACTTGGAGCGGGCACGCAAAGCTGAGGAAGAGGTGACCCGTCTGCGCTCGGAGCTCGAACGCGTGGAAGGCCTCCGAGGTAAATACCAATTCGAACAGGATAAATGGAGTAATGAAATAAATAGAATGCAGGCTGAACTGGACAAGAATCGCGAGCGCTACGAATCGTCGCAAGCTGAGATACAACGTCTTCAGGCCGAAAAGGAGCAAGCGGAGACTAAACTACACGAATCTAATATACAACTGGAGCTATCTAAGAGTGAAGTTACTAAACTTAGCGGGGCGCTTGAAAAGCAGAGAACGGATCTCGAACGCGCTCATATTGAGTGCGAGAAGTTTAGGGACCGATGTGAAAAGTTAAAGCTGCGCACAGAACAGTTGGACAAAGATAACGAAAGGCTCAAAGGCGAATTGCAACAGATTGAACGGATGAAGTTGCAAGCGGTAGCAGGAGACAAAGCGAGAACCGAAGACAGATTAGAAATTGAACGCCTTAGAGATAAATTAGAGAAAGCTATTCAAGCGAGGGATGCAACTGAGATGGAAGCCGGCCGCTTGGCGAAGGAACTGGAAAAGTCACAGATGCATCTCGCTAAGTATCAAGAAACAAATGAAACAACAAGAGTGGAATATGATAGAATGACAAACGAGTTGGGCCGTATGCATGAACGGCTCGAACGAACCATTCTTGAAATGCGACAGATCGAACAAGAGAGAGACGCCCTCAGGGTGGAAATACAGAACACGCGGCGTAATGTTGAACAACAGCAAAGGACGCTAGACCACAGGACGCAGGAGACTTTGGTCAAACTACAACAAGAGCTAGCGCAATCTGTTAGAGATAGAGAAAAAATGGCGTCGATATTAGAGCAGAGGGATAAGCAAGCCGATGCGATAGAAAAACAAATCGTCAAGTTGGAGGCTGACACGAAACAGTTGACTATCGAACGAGATCAGTTGGTGGCTCAACTAGAGAAATCTCAGGATATGTTGGTCAACTTCCAACGAGAATTGAACGGCTCTGAAGCGGAACTGCAAAAGCAGCGCGAAGAAGTTCGCAGAATGAAGGAAGAACAGAGAAAGATCGTTCAAGATTCGGAACGTGGCACTAAAACCGTCCTCGAGAGTCGCGATAGAGAAATCGCGAAACTTCAGCAACAAATGCAAACAGTTAGTAAAGAAAGAGAGTCATTCAAGCAAAGGGCCGAGAGAGCGGAGAAGGAGGCTCAGAAAGTGGGCGAGATTGACAAGTGGCGAGCGGCCGTCGAAGCGGAAAAGACAAAGGCCATCGCGGCGGAGAAAGCGTACTCGGAATGCCACCAGCGGCTGCAGTCTCTGGAGAAGCAGTTCCACGCGCAGCAGCAGCAGCTGCAGCAGCTGCAGGCGCGCGGGCCGTCCGACGTGCGCGAGGTTCAGAAGCAGCTTGAGGCGGCGCAAGCGGAGGCGCGCTCACTCGCCGTCGAGAGGGAACGTTGCCAGTCGCAGCTCGAGATGCTCGTTCAAGAATTGGAAAAGAGCCAGGTCAGTTGGAGGATCGCCCGGCGACGAGCGGCTGACGGGACGGCATTGCGTGGTTGAATCGACTTCGATTTGATTAAATTTGATAAATTGAATTATTTAATTGGCTTATAAATGAAAAATACGAACTCGATTGAACCGCACCCGAGTCGCGTTCGTTGTCTGCTTCAGTCATTGCACCGGTGTCGCGTAGATCTTGGTTTCGATGTTCATACATTTTTTTGGTTTGTGATCATCATCGCCGGTCGTCATGTACATTGTTGTTGTATAGTAGCATGCCTCCCACAGCCCGCTGGGCATCCTCCAACCCCTCATTATAATTATTCGTATTTGTTTTATTAGTTTCACTATCGCAAAAGTAATGGACGTCGAGTATCATAACAATATTACGAAAGACGTTTTTGCACCAGACATTTCGCATAACAGTGCACTATGAGTCCAAAGCCGATCGGTATCAAGTCAAATGTTCGGTGCATTGCAAGAAGCTTGACTTTCGACTTTTATTAATTTGTATTTGTCTCTTTCAGCCGTACATGCTATGTTTTACTGTGTTCATCGTGCGAATTAAATATATTCAAACAAAAAATATTATTTTGTCATTAAATTTTTTGCTGCGCAAAAATATAGTTTGCAAATTACATGTATAAAGTTACGCTTATACTGAGCTTGAATATTTTAATACAATGGTACTTGCAAATACTTCAAGCTTTTCGAACAAATAACTTACTTGCTACGGAAATGAAACATTTCAAATATGGAGCAATTTATTCACTGTTTGCTATTTTATTGCAATTACTTCAATCATTTAACATGATTCTTTGAAGCTATTGTGTTTAAAGTATAAAATAGTAATTCCAACTGAATTTTTGACTCTATTCTAAACCACCATCATTAAAAAAAAATTAATAGATGTATTTTGATAACAGCTCGATCTCCGCGAAGCGAACAAGAAATTACAAACGGCTGGCGCTCAGAGCGCCAAAGCTGGGGAAGATTCAGCGCAAGCTAGAAAGCAACTACAAGAAGAGATGAAGAAGTTAGAAGACATGAAGAGACAGTTCGATGAACAGAGAAGAGCAGTAGAGAATAAGAGGAAAGATGTAGAGGAGAAGGAAAAGTCACTGACTGAACTGGATCGACAGTTAAAGAAGAGAAAAGAACAAATGGACCAAATGGAAGCATCTTTGAGGAAGGTAATCATGAACATCGTAAATGTTAGTCTACGAATTATATTACTCCCTCACAAATTCCCCCATGGCTCTCATCTTAGTCAATTTCTGTTACTGTCTTTTACATACTAGTTGAGTGAATAAAATATATTCGGACGCCTTATTTTAATAGTAATAATATGACCAGCACAGACTTATGATTTGAATAAAACTCCACATTAGAAACTTAACTATTAAAACAAGACTAAAACTTTAAATTTGACCTATAATATCGATAATACAAACATGTTATTTCAAAACGATTTGCAATTGAATATCAGTTCTTAAAAGATCCACATAAAATTTAACATCAATTCATGCATCTAGCATATAATAAAACAACTGAATCTACAAAAAGATTGTTCGTAATGAGTCCAAAGTACGAGTATACTAGTATAGCATTTAACAAAGTGATGTTAATTAAAGGCGGGCGGTAGCGCAGCAGCGGTGACAGAGATGAACCGTAAGCTGACAGACACTCAGAAGGAGGCGGACCAGGTGAAGCAGCAGCTGAAACAGAGCGAGGAGGAGTCACGGCGGCTGACAGCGGAGACGGAGCGCCTGTTGCAGCTCGTGCAGATGTCACAAGAGGAACAGGCACAGAAGGAGAAGCAAATAATGGATCTGCAGCAGTAAGTCACAATATCACTTACACGGTGAATTAGGTTTAAACTTGTAAAATTTTTGAAACAAAG
The DNA here is from genome assembly GCA_026546675.1 of Papilio helenus. Classification (NCBI taxonomy): domain Eukaryota; kingdom Metazoa; phylum Arthropoda; class Insecta; order Lepidoptera; family Papilionidae; genus Papilio; species Papilio helenus. Next base: position 1,379,389 of record JAOCNA010000018.1, on the reverse strand, counting down.
AACACCCGCACCCCAGGTCCCTGATTAAAAAATACGTCAGTGGAACGACGAGGGCGGTAGAAAGTCCGCTGAGTAAAAAAAAAATATCACATACACTAACATCGAATTACAATCCTTTTGTTATATAATATAAGTGGGAAACCAGCAATCGGCCACCTGAATCCACCGAAATGGCGAAGCGACCGCTGCCCATAGAGTACGCATTTGCAGATGCGTTGCCTACCCTTAATTGACAGAGGAGGCGCACATAAACAGTATATTTCCGCTTCCTATGCGTCTCCGCCGTCAAATCCACTTTTACTTCCCTGTTCTTTATTACATCTACTTATCTCGTCAAATACTGTTTCAATTATTTGTGTTTAAGATTTCAGTTTTGATTATTTCAGGTAATCGTTGTATCTAGTTTTAAATATTCAGATACATGACGTAGTGAAATATAGTTCCAAATATTTCGATTAAATAGATCTACTTTAGCTTTTGTTCATTTAGATTTTATATAAAAATAATAAGAATCATAGAGCACTATTGTAAGGTAAAGTAATTGTTTCGCGTTATTTCAGATCGATCAGAAGCCTTCAAGCCAAACTGAAAAGTCAGCAACAAGCACAAGCACAAAGAGAAGAGGTGAGTACTATTTTTACTCTAATGTGTCCCTATAATGATATCCTACCTAAAGATACATCATATCCATTTCTTACATGTCGCCCCCCTAATTTTAATATAACAAGCCAATTTAAAATTCTGTGTAATGACACTATTATTAAAATTAGGACTAATTAAATGAACTATTATTCATCGCTGACCAAAATACTATTAAATAATGATTTAACTTTTATTAACTCTTAGTCAACTATTATTAAATACTGATCAAATGTTATTAATCTATGATCAAATTATTATGAATTAATGACCAACGTATTATCTAATCTATGATAACTATTATTATAGTTTGTCTAAATAAGATTGATTAGTTTGATTAATCATGCATATAAAATATCGAATAAAATTTGTATGAAGGTACATGCCGTACTTAATAGACGGGTATCATAGTGACGAACATAAGCGCATAGCGAATAACTGTGATCTATCGATATTCGGTTTAATCATAAAAAATATCGAACTA
>JAOCNA010000018.1:1003873-1014098 GCA_026546675.1 Papilio helenus | reverse complement strand
TTTTAATGAAAGAGCTGTTTTAACACGTAATGTCAATATATGAATTTTAAACGAATTCTGGTGTAGAGTAGTACAGGATAACAAAGGAATGTAGTCTAGATTTATAGTATAAATGTTGAAGCACTAAAAGCAAAGTCCTGTAAATAGTGTGTTAGGTCGCCATTAAATGTGATATAGCGTTATCTCATGCAAACATGTACGGCTTACGCGTAAAACTGTTTGTTTTTGCTTGAAATGTTAATAAAATAGGGAGTAACATAACCTCAATTACTAGGCGATTACCTGTGACATAGGATAGAGTATCAACTATCAAACACCAGCGACGCATTTGCAGTTGCTTTAGTGTTGTAAGTTTCATGGTCGATGATCACCTCGGTGTTTTCTCCCCCTTTATCTTATAAAAAAAATCAGTAGCTGTAATGAGTTCAAATAACAGTAAGCTCTTATTAGTTAATACTTAGTATATGTTGTTATAAAATGAATTTTAATGCACATGTAAATTTTTACATATTTCTTCTTTTGACAAATGCGAGATAAATCTCTATAAATAATGGTTATTGTGTGGAGAGTTTAAAACGAGCTCGGTTTCGTGTTTCTAGGTCTGCGGCTCCTTAGTTTTATGTTACATGTCCCCCCTAACGCTGAGATATTCGTTATATTTACTGAACAAATCTGATGTATGGGACGGCAAATACCTTTAAAGTGTGCATTTATCATTTTACAATGATACTAGTACAGTCTAATAAGTGTCCATTTCCAATTAGAGATTAGTCGCGCGACTGACTGAGTGCTGCCTATGTTGTGCCGCAGTGAAAATAAGACGTGCGATTTCATCTCATGTAGACGGTAAGTGTAAATTTTAATTCACTCATCTCGTAGAAAGAGCCACAACGTGTTTGAATGTAATCTAATTGTGCGTAACAAGGTGTGATTTTTAACTACAGACGTTTAAACTATTTTGAAGAACGTGAAACAGTATCAGGCTCATACATTTAACTTCAACTTTCCTTAAATTCCAGAACGAACTGGGATAATACACGAAGTATACGAATAGACAGGTCACGTCCGTTGTATTCTAAATCGTGTCGTGTCTGAGAGAATCGCGCTCTATGATCTGTACCATTTCGCAATGCGTCCAGATTTATCTCTTTTGAAGCAATAAATTATCTTTGTATTGCTATAAAGATTTGACCTGTAGCTTACATTTTATAGAAATGCATAGAGGAGACATTCTATAGAGTTCTATAGAGTCAACTATGGTACAAAAAATATGGCAAAAATATTACGAAGCTATCAATAAATCAATTTTAATCAGTAATTATTAGAAGTTACACTTGGCTTTCAACAGTACAAAGTACAGAGAAACGAATACAAATGTTCAAGTGCGAATTAAAATTTTTGTCTGTCTATCTGTCAGCACGTCTGCATTTATTCCGGGTAATCTCCAAAACGGATGAATCGATTTTGACGGAACTTTCACTGGCAGGTAGCTTATGAGTGCAGGAGTAACTAAAGTTAATTGGTTAATTTTTATTATTATGCGTTGACGAAGTTATATGACAAAACATTTAGCTATTTCCTTGTAGAGAAATTAACAACCGTTGTTCTTTAAAGTAATAACGATAAAGTCTAGATAAATAATAAACCCATTTATTTATTAATAAAATAGAAATTTCCATTATTTTAAATACAAAATCTCAAACTCGGTGACAAACATTTATTCAATAATCATATCTTTGAATTTATAACACAAAAAAGTGGACACAGTTGAACATTTATGAGTATTCTTATCCGATAAATCAGAAATCAAAAGCACTGCCTTTAACCCACGATCGGTTTCTGACCGTCGCAGGAATGCCACAATCGTACCGATGACATGTTTATGGTTTTACGTTAACGCGGAGCAGCTATAAAAAAGTAACTCTAATAAAAAACCAGGGTAGAAAAAATTTGATGACTCGGTAAAGGGTTGATGTGTAAGCTTGTTGGTTTTAGTTTAGCCTTAATTAGTGTTTGTATCTTTTTGTTTGTAAAATGTAATCGACAATCTATCCATCGTTTTGACGTGTGGATCCCAAGGGTTCTCGTGGAAGATCAGTTTGTGCTAAATCTAGAAGCATCCAGCATTTAAAGCTGAGCGAAGACCCAATCCTGTCAGCATTGCATTACTTTTTTCTAATTATTTTTTTGTATTCTTATTTTAATTATGTTTTTCATTATTTTGGTTTTTATTACTTTGTTTTTTGTTATTTCTAATTGTATTGTAGTGTTGGTAAGTATTAAATGTTATTTTATTTTATTTTTTATTTTTATTCACCTTTGTATTTTAGCCTTTTTTTAAAGGTTACTTACAGTTTATATAGGTTTTTAATATTACGTTGTCGAATCGTATTTCGACAATAATTTCAATGTATATTTAAGAATTTAAGTTTCGTGTGAATCTATTAGCAAAATGTTCCAATTTTTTTTTAAATGAAAGTCCGAATTTGTATTTTTTTTAAATCATTCAAGATGCGTCATTACACTCACAAGTACCAAGTCGTGTGATATTATTCGAAAAAAATCAGAAATGGATCACCCATGTCGTTTAAAGAGCACATATTTGTATGGGCTATTGTTACTGATGCATTGTTTCCATTGTACCAATACGAAATATTAAAAAATAAATTCTGAATAAACAGAAGTAACATAAAACAATATAACTAATTGATATGGGTTTAAATTTACTTTATACAAATAAGAGTTTTTAGTAAGAAAATGTGTACTTACTTTCTATTATCCATTACATTTATGTGATCACAAAACTTTGTGTATGTTTACATATTGATCTACTCTAATAACTAGATTTATTAAAGGGATTTAATAATTTTTTCACCATTAAATCAAGATACAACAATATGATAACATTGCCATAAAAATATATAAAGTTGAAATAATAACTAACAACAAATCGTACCGGACGACAATGGAGCTGCGATATTTTTTTCCTAACCATCGTAACTAATATGTTTGACACTTAATACTTCCTTTAAGGGTTGAGATTTTGAATAATGCGGTAATAATATGAACCATTTGTTTGAGTTATCGACTTTTTATTTATTCAACATGTTTTTTTCGTGGTTTCAATGACCCGCCTTTGATTTTACGGTATTTTAATAGACTCGGCTCTTAAAAGGTTGATGTATGATGTCATAATTAACTGGTACAAAAGATTTTAGGCATTTTAATAATCGAACGATCTCGAAATAAAAGGATTGGGTCCTTATTGAATATCATATGATTGAATGTCGATTATTTATATTTAAGAAATATATTAAAATGCAATGGGTGCGTTCTTTTTAAAATTATATTTATAAACCCTCACTTACCTATATTTTTAAATTAAATATACATATCTTACTAGTATTACAAATGCGAAAGTTTAGATGGATAGATGTTAGAGTTTGTAACCTAAACTGCTGAACGGATCTCGATGAAATTTGACATAGATGTAGAGGATGGAAGAACACATAGGCTGCTTTCTTTTTTAATAGATGTTTATTTGAGTATTCCGCCTAAACGGTTAAACGGTTCTCGCTGAAATATTAAAAATCCACAAAAAAACAAACATCGCATCAAAAACATTATGCTAGGATCTTACTGATTGGAAATCCTTAAATAATCTACTCACGTTATTACGCGACGACATTAATAAGGAAACACCTATCCATTGCTACAGATCAGTGGCTTAATACGATTTTACAAAACTATAACGTACAAAGTTTAGCTCAACCGTTATTAACATGCACAACAAATCGAATATAGGTAATTAATTACCATTTTCAGTACGCAGCTGAGGTACATTTATAATTATTCAGGATGACCGTCCACATGTGCAAGTGTAATTTATATGCGCACGTTGGGGCATTACTTCAAATCAACACGTGATTAAAATGCAAATGCTCGCCCTTTGGTAACGAACGAGAGGCCAGAAGCAATTAGGTGTGTACAGGGTATATTTCAAAATTGCCTTTATCAGATTATGAGTGGTATTGTTTTGTTTATTTAGCAAATCGATACTAGATTGCGATAAGACTTCGCCATTTTGTTTAAATCTGACTTGAAGTTCAGTTCATAAAACATCAATTTATGCTTTTATTTAAGCTAATTGATTTTTACTAAAAGAAATGGAGTATACAACGGATTATCTAGATATTTAATGCTGTTTGTTGTAGTTTGCAGCTGCAAGTATATCACGTGAAAGCAATAATTTAACTGTCAAGAAAATAACATGCCCTTGTACAGATGATTAGACATTCTTGTCAAGCGCTTCCGTCATGAACCTTAAGTTGACAATAAGATCCGTAGTTAAATGATCATATTATGCGATTTAAAAGTACATTATTTTATTTATTAAAATAAAAGTATATCCTATGACTCATGAAACAAGCCTAGAGAAAACATTAATTATTGAACACAAACTTCTTTTATTCGTTTTCTTCAAGATTCTTCAAAGGGTTATTAATAATTTTTGAAATAAAAAAATTTAGCAACAAAACTGTTAACTTCAACAATAACATTGTCCATACGAGGATAGTTAATAGAAGAATAGTTATCTCTAATATTGATAATTAAATTCGCCTTTATCAGACGCAGAGACATGATTTTCAAGGACGTATATTCTCTTTCTAGGTAGTGAGCTGGTGATGATGATGCTACTATATTATTAAATACCGGTTTGTTTACTACGTTGTCTTAGTATTAGAGTTTCTAGTCACATTTTAAGATGGTTCATTTATTTATGCATAGAAAAATGGATGTGTCTTAAACTTTATTTAATTAAAGCAAACAAAACTTGGATACTTCTAAATGTCAAAGTTATAATTCGAGAGATAATAAAGATTATGGAACAAGGCGGTACTTTTAAATAAGTTTTAATTCGATATTACACCGACTTAAGCCTTGAACAAATTATTACCCACTTGACATTATCGTGTCACTTTTTAATTATTAATTGGTAACTATACCTCAAGAAAAAATCCTACCTGTTTCTCTCAAAATATGAGTTTTTTTCTCGGAATCTACAGAAACCTACTTATCTAAAAACCGTCATCAGTCCAATTATCTCAAAAATGTTCGTTTGATTAAGGGTTAAAACATAGTTAATTTTATATATTGATATTTGTCTAACATAGGAAAAATATCCCGTTAAAAACTGGTCGAAATGGCATCGAATTCTAAACATTGAAATGGTTGGTAAATGTTTTATGAGTTGCCCAAACATTGCCAATGTCTATAGAACGTGATACGATTTTGAAATCCACATGCTTTTTTAGTTTTTCGATACTTTACACTATATAAAATATCATGGTCATGTCTTGTACTAAACTATCTATATCTACACATGTAATAAAATTGGAATGTCTGTTTGTAATATCAATAAAAATTCCAGATTTCGGGAAGATGATGTATTTGCGTTGCTGATAACGAAAATCGCATTTACATTTTTTGTCTGTCTGTCTGTCCGCAAGCCGCGTTTGTTCCGGGTAAACTCCGAAACGGCTGGGCCGATTTCGACCGGACTTTCACTGAAGGGTAGCTGATATAGACGGGCATATTATAGGCTTTTTAAATCTTAATATTGTGTGGACGAAGTCGCAGTAAACAGCTAGTGACTTATAATGTTGGTTAGATATCAAATCAATTGATTGCTTTGAAAGACGTTTGTTTCTTTTGTTGTAAACTTCTTCGGGTAATTTAGTCAAATCAACGAATAATTTTCCAATACGATATGTTTAATTTTCTTTAATTAAGACTGTCGGAGGCATTTCGATGGCGGAAGTCGAGTTTCATACGATAACATTATTACTTGGTTTATCATTTAATCAGCAGATTATTCGGCATTGTTAATGTTTTATTGTTGCCTTTATAAAACTGTATCCTGCGTTATTTTTCGTTTACGTTGCGAAATACACGTTTCCCAGTTAAAGCGTATGAACTTTTTGAATTTATGAGTTCTGTAATACTATCTAGCTTTCGATAGTTGCTACTTGACAAATTTTATGAATCTAAACCATATAGCTTAGGTATAAAAGGTTTTTAAATGTGCTTATGGTAAGGTTTTTACTACTACTTATTTAAGAAAAAAGGTTTATTTAAATATTTCATAAAGTTATTAAGGAAGGCCACCAAAGTTGCGGATGAAAGGAGATTGCATGTGGCTGAGATGCGTATGTTAAGATAGGATGTGTGGTGTGACAAGAATGGATAAAGTTAAGAATGTCTATATTAGAGGAAGTATGAAAGTAGCGCCAGTGGTGGAGAAATTGAGAAGCAAAAGGTTAGCATGGTATGGACATGTTATGCGACGAGACGATGAGGACAAAAACCAGAGAGTGCTAAGATTGAATGTCGAGGAAGGCCGAAGAAAGTATGGATGGATTTTGTGAAAGAGCATATCCTTAAGAAGGGAGTGGATTCAGATATGATGGCGGACAGAAATGTATGGAGCAGCACATACTGTGCCGACCCTCCGTAGGGATAAGGGCAAGTTGATGATGAAGATATAGTAATAAAGGAAAGAATCCACAATGAATGAAAAACACCACATCCCAAAGAAAAAACGATTTAATTTAACTTTATTTTTTGCTGTGTATAAAAAAGGTAAAACAATATTTTTGCAATAAAAACTCTTGTGAATTTTACTCCGAGTTTTGTGTGATAAAATATTTCAATGACTTTATAATGTATTCTTTTTATTTTAAGACGTGATTACAATGAATTTTTAATTTGTTGATATTAAATATTTTATAGTGCACCATGATTATCAAGGCCGGTCAGAGGCGCAGCTAATTTAATCATTACACCTAAGGTGTACACATTTCTAGTAGCGCCGTGGCTTATTAATATTTGAATATAGTCTTGACCACGTTTCACCCTTGACCTCGGATCGATAATATAAATCATACACCGCCATATACACTGAATTGCAACTATTTCCCACGTGGATTTATAACTATTATAATACTTACAGCCTACGTCAAACCGTGTAATAATTGATGACATTTGTCTTTACCGGGATTTTTTGCTTATATTAAATTTATTATCTCCTAGATATAACGTTAATTGCATTGTAACGATAAGAAAATAAATGTAGATGTTGAGTCAGAAATTAATCAAAGTGAGTTTTAATACATTTATAATTGCGGCAACCCACTTCTACAAAGTAATTTCGATATTCTTATCGATATGACGTATTGACATCTATATTCACGACCAGCTCCTGAGTAGCGTGGCGTGATGATAATTTAAATAAAGGCATATTGGTCTTTAACGCCATCTAGTACCTTATCAAGGTATTCATTTGCATGAAAAAATGGATTTACAAACTGCAATGGGTTCATCGAAACTCAAAGTCTATGTTGTATGATGACAACTCGGATCAGCAAAATAAGACATGACTTAATACAAGTTAGCTAAATTATTTTATTTAAGTAACTTTCTATTAAACAGAAGAAAAAAAACATTTTGTAGTTTGTCGTAAACAAGGTTATATGTACCCAGCCCAGTTATATTTTACCTTATCTAATTAACTCCGATTCAACTCTATCCAAATGCATCTACATTCAAATCGATTTAATAAATCGAGTGGACGCTGCGCTACAGAACATCACTATTAATGTCAAAAAAAGTAAAGCTTGTGATTGATGGTAGCTTGTTTGATTATAACAATACGGAAATTACAAATTAAATCACTGCAATAAATCTAATTAAACTGATCAGCTAATTCAATTGGTTTTGGTTGAAGTATTTAAAAGTTTTGTTTGTTGCGATTCCGCCTTCTGTACGAATTGCGATGTGCGTTGTTTGTGTTACTTGACATGTACCTATGTTGCGATTTCCTAAATAGAGCTTTCATGTCGTGTTTAAAAATAACATAGTTGAGTCGCGACGAATCCGCCGACAGCGTCTGATCTTGTGTATCGAGGTCTTCACCATGGTCGCTAAGTCTGCGGTTAATTTTACTTTGCTTATGCTTGGTGAGTAACTTGTAAATTTATAAATAAGAAAAACGCATATCCTTGTAGTGTTAGATGATGGCTACAATGCATTCATTTATAATGACTAGAAGACGTCATTCCGTTCATAAATTTTGTTATATTCTTGTAACATTCCAGACATCATATTGTTTTGTTTGTTATGTGATTTAGATAGTTAACCAAGTACTGTCTTTAAAAAAACTATTTGTAAACGATATATTAATAAGAATGTTTAGAATGCAATAAATCTCTTGTGAGAACAAGTTTATTATTCACTTTAACTAAATTTTGAATCTATGTAAATTAGTCAACATCAACTAACATACCTTAATTTGAATTTTCATAATATTTAGTTTAATACTTTCATTTTAAGGTTTACAAGGAACGGTATTAGGGGCACCTCCTATGGAAGAAAACCTACCACCCAGGCCAAAAGGAGGTGGAGTAGAAACAAAGTATTGTGAATTTTTTAATGATTCCTCAGTTTGCGATGAAACAAAAAATCCTAACTGTCCACCACCTGAAGTTAAAAGGGATGAATGTCAAGCGATAGAATCAGACAAGAGTAATCACTGCTTTACTCTATGGCATTTTAACAACGAAACAAACAAAGCAACAGTAAAAGTTAAGGGATGTTTCCTTGATACCGTAGCTTGTAATGACAGAGCATCAAATTGTAGACTACATAATGTTAAACTGCCACTCCTACATTGCTGCTGTGAAGGTGACATGTGCAATGAGAATGCAACATTCCCAGGTCTAGAAGCAGGTATGTCAGCGCAAACTGAGTTACCACCAGAAAGAGTACCAGCATCACCATTACCAACCCCTGATGATACGAAAGCTGTGATCGCGTACACATTGACACCGCTGTTCATACTGTTTGGGATTCTAGTAGGGTGCTACCTTCTGTATAGAAAACGTAAAGGTAGCTCTTTTGCTGAATTGGCTAACGGTGAAGCATCATTGTCAAGGCCACCATCAGCAGGCGCTGGTATGGATCATGAGACAGGTGGATTGCTCAGTCAAGTTACATTATGTGAGGTGCGAGCGAGAGGTCGATTTGGTGCGGTTTGGAGAGCAAAGTTAGGACCAAAAGATGTTGCAGTGAAAGTCTTTCCGTTGCAAGATAAACAGTCATGGTTGGCTGAACAAGAGATATATCGTCTTCCGAGAATGGATCATCCTGATATTTTGCACTATATTGGAGTTGACAAAAAGGGCGACAATCTGCAAGCTGAATATTGGCTTATTAGTGCATATCATGAGAAGGTAATTATTATTTTTAAATTGTTAATAATTGTTACTTTGAATAAGAAATAATTAACTGTATAAATTTTCAGGGTTCTTTATGTGACTACTTGAAAGCACATACTCTGACCTGGGCTGATGCTTGGCGTATCGCAGCTTGTGTGGCACGAGGGTTGGCACATCTTCATGAAGAAGGAGGTGGGAAACCAGCAGTTGCTCATCGGGACTTCAAATCAAAGAATGTACTCTTAAAATCTGATATGAGCGCTTGCATTGCTGACTTTGGACTTGCATTGATCTTTGTTGCTGGAAGAGGCTGTGGAGATGCTCATGGCCAAGTTGGAACACGAAGATATATGGCACCTGAAGTACTGGATGGAGCAATAAACTTCACTAAGGATGCTTTCTTGAGAATTGATATGTATGCCTGTGCACTTGTCTTATGGGAGATTGTGTCAAGGTGAGAAATGTTTTAATTTATGGAACCATCTTTTATCTGCGGATCTGTCTATTTGGAATAAAAAAAACTTTAGGTGGTAGTCTATGTGTTCTTCCAGACTATATTCTACATCTTTGCCAAATTTCATAAAGATCTGTTAAGCCATTTTGGAGATAAACAGTGCCAAACATCAATCCATCCATTAAAACCTTTGCATTTATAATATGAATATAATGAAATTGTTATAAATCATTACTTATTCAATTTCAATGGTTTGTTTGAAGTTAAGTAACATTTTGTAATTCAAAACTTTTAATGTTGATCTGACACATTGTAAATATGTGAATATAAAACCTGTAATAATCTGCTTATGTTGTCAAATTAATAAGTATCATGTTTCATTTTATTACTTGCGTAATAACTGTAATGTATAGGGTGTTAGTGAAACGGCGGTTGGTACTGGACTGATTTATTATTAGTCAACGGACGGTACATAATATTAGAATACCCACATATA